>PVKS010024760.1:0-30693 GCA_004027875.1 Aplodontia rufa | reverse complement strand
GGTTTGTTTAAATCTCAGTATTAAAAAAAAAAAAAAAGAAGGAATTTTTTGGGAAGTTTTGCCAACTGCATTCTATCAAAGGTCGACCTAAGGCTTGATCATTTGACTGAAGTGTGATGATTTCAATAATTAGCTGTCATTCTGAGTTGTTTTGCATCTCTCTCCATTGCATTATTTAACAGTTTGTGTCTAAAGAGGTGCTTCAATGATTAAGAGCAATGATATCTTCATCTTCTTCTCCTCTACTTCTGAATTTAGATCTTTCTTGGTTTAATTTTGTATGTTGGTCCTGCGGGGGTATTGTAAGGACAGACAGGTGTCATATCTTTCCTTCCTCATAATGAAAGTCTTTGTTGACCCTTCTCTAACAATAAGACAGGTTAACAAGAGAAAAAAAAATAACAAATTTATTCACTCAAAGTTTTATGTGACATGAGAGTCTTCGGAGACAAGGATCAGAGACTTGGGGCAGAATATCTATTTTTATGCTTAGAATTGGATAAGGAAGAGATATCAGTGTAGGAATGTGATTTCACAAAAAGGGTATGTATGATTCTAATAGGGAAGCCCAGCGAGGCCTGTCTGTCTAGATTCTTTCTGGTCTTTCTGTGCCTTATTCCTTCCTTCCAGGCCTGGGGCAGATCCCTGTGGAACGACGGCGTTATAGCCTACTATCAGACAAGCCAGATTAGAGAATTTTTGTATGGCCAGTTACTAGACAGAAAAACAAGTGGCTTGGGGAGGTTAGAGGAATATTTCTAGAATTGGTGACTTGCTTTACAGGAGAGGGGTTCTTATTCCAATCAACACAAGGGGAAAAAACACAGGGTAAAAGCTTCGTGACATGGGATTTTGTCATGATTTCTGGACATAGCATAAAAAAGAACACAAAAGAAAAAGTTGATAAAGTGGATTTCATCAAGTTAAAATTTTTATTAAATAACTATCAACACAGTGAAAAAACAATCCATAGAACTGGAGAAAATTTTTGCAAGTCCTTCATCTGATAAGAAATTAATACCCAGGAAAGAGATACAGATGGCCAGCGAGAAGAAGAAGAGAGGTTCCATAACACTAATCATTAGAAAAATACAAATCAGAATCACAAGATACCACTTCACGCACATTGGTGGCTATTTCCAGAGGAAGAACCACAAGTGAGGCTTCTGGAAACAAGAGTCCTTTTGCACTATTGGCAGTATTTGCACTTTTGCGCATTGGCACCTTCACTGTGAACAGCATGGAACAAAATTAAACACTGAATTATTTTTATACATCCAGTAATTCCACTTCTGAATATGCACCCCAAAGAATTGAAAACAGAAATTGGAAAAATATACTTGTATTCCTCTGTTGATGGCAACATTATTAACAAGAATGAAATGTGAAAACAGCCAAATATTCATCAAGGGAAGAATGGATAGACTGGAAATGTGATACCTGTGTACAATAGAATACAGAATACCGCTCTTGTTTAAAAATGACATTCTGATCAAATGGATGGAGATGGAAAGAATTATGCTAAGTGAAGTCTCCCAATCTCAGACTCAAGGGCCCAATGGTGTCTCTCATCTGTGGAAGCTAGAATACATCAAGAAGCAGTATGTTAGACGGCTAAGCTAATAATAACCTCAAATTGTATGATTCTTATGCAACAGGGGGATGATTGCATAGGATACCGGGTGGCGTAGGGTGGGGGACAGGGTGGGAGAAGGGCTTAGGAAGATTATCTAGGAGACTGGAGGGTGGGAATATGGGGGAATCATCTCAGAAGGAGATCTCTGTCCTCCACGAGATATCCAATTAACTCAGGGATTCTTCTGGAGGAAACAGCAACATGGGGAACCCAAGCTGGGCATCCATGACATGGCATTAGCCTTGCATAACTAAGTATATATACATTTGTTCTTGATTGTTTGACAATGTTTCCCCTCAATTGTAACTCCATATTCATCTAATAAATTAAAAAAAAAAATAAAAAGGACTTTCTGGCCTATGTTCTCTTAGGGCCTCCTAATCTCTTCACAGTCCCCTCTCTTAATATGTTCGGATGGCATTGAAATTTTCACTATGAGTTTGGAATCAGACAGACATTCAACCAATAGCACTAATCAAATTCATGCATGGAGAAACTAGAACGATGGGTGCTGGATCTGGGGTACAGAGTTTCAGTTTAGGAAGAGGAAAAAGTTCTGGAGATCTGTGGTGACAATGTTAGCCCAGAAACGGGGTTGTTCCTAATGCCACTGAAATGCACACATAAAAATGGTTAACATGGTAATGTTTATGTTATGTTTCTTTTTTAAGAGAAAGGGACAGTGAGAGAAAGAGAGAGAAATAGAGAATCAATTTTATTTAGTTTTTTCATGTGGCTTTTGTTGCTCCAACACTTCTTTGAGTACATGGTGTTGGGGTTTGAACCTGTGGACTTGCACATGCCAGGCAAGTGCTGTAACCATTGAGTCACTGCTTCAGCCCCTATGGTATGTGTTTTACTACAGTGAAAATAATAATTATGGATCGGATTGTGCTGCTTTTAGATGAATCCATTAATATAATTTTAAGTAGAAATAAGCTGACAAATAGGAATGCCCTGTTTTTCCAAAGAAGTCAAAATATGCAAAAAAATATTATTGGGGAAAGGACATGAGGACATATTTTCCCATGAATATTTATCCATTTTTATACAATAACTCTTTTCTTTCTTTTCTCTCTCTTTTATTTTTCTTCATCCTTTTCTCATCTTCCTTCTTTCTGCCCCACATTCCCCTTTCAACAGTATCAGAGACTGAACCGAGAGCCTTGCTCTTGCTAGGCCCAGCACTCTACCACTGAGCTACATCCCCAGCCCTACAATAAATTTTCTGTGTAATAAAAAATGACAAAGGTTTTGAACATTTCTGAACTATGAGAGCTAATATCTACATATTACACACCCCCCCAAATATTTTCCCTTACTATTTAAAAAAATTTTTTTAAAGAAGGACAGTGAAAGAAAGAGAGAGAGAGAGAATCAATTTTTATTGAGTTTTTCACATGGCTTTCGTTGCTCTGAAACTTAGTTGTGTACGTGGTGCTGGGGTTTGAACCTGTGTACTTGCACATGCCAGGCAAGCACCATAACGGCCGAGCCATGGCTCCAGTCCTCCCTTACTCTTTATCTTAAATTCTAACATCAAATGCCATTAAAGTAAATTTCTGGAATTAAATATCAATATGTAGACTGAGGAAAATGCTGTAAAATGCAGAGAGGGAGTAATCAAAGCAGTTTTCAAAGGCCTCAATTTCTTTGCCTTCTTTCATAAACTTTTTAATACAGTTTTTACGAGTCAACTTTTATTAACCATTTTTTTTTTTGCAAGTAACTAATTTTTGTTGCTTTTGCTGAAGACGTGGGGAAAGGAAGAATTCTTGAAAGGAGGCCACAGGACAGGATGCACCGAGTGCCTCGCAGTCTCAGGAGACCCTCCCCTCCCCCAGTCAGTTTCTTTTCCCACCTAAGATTCCAGCTTTGTCCATCTCATCACTGTTTGGGGGATTGCCAGATTCTTCTAGAACCCAGCTGCATCTATCCAGAAATCGGGAGATGATGAGTCCATGGGGTCTGTATTCTTCTACCCTGCCCTACTTAGTTGTAGGTTAAACAAGACCGTCAAGAGTGGAATATGGTGGTTTTCAGCACTGCAGATTTTAACCCAAGCCTTGAGGACTTACAGGACAAGTCGCAGGGTTAGGCTGAAACCTCACATAATGCTAGCTGTGAGCCTTTTCCCTGTTCTATCTGCTGGGCACCCTGCGGGGCTCCTTATCTTCCTCTGCCTGGGGCAATCTGATCATCCCCTCTGGGTCCACCTAGGCAGACACCCATCCCAGGGAGAGGCTGGACCCGATCTCAGCAACGCAGCTGGAGCCCAGAGGCAGACCCAGCCAATCGCAGAGCACACAGGCGGCGGGGGCGGGGCCGGCCAGGCCACACATGGGCTTTAAAGCCCAGGTCAGGTACAGCTGAACCAGATGTTCCGACGACATCTGCCACTTCTGGAGTGCTGCGTCTGTGGAGTGTGGCCACCCCAGGTGAGTGCTCTCGGCCTTGCACAGGCACGTCAGGAACGGAGACTGGAGAAAGGGACCTTTGCAGGAACTCCATTGGGAAAGCAGGCAGGACTCCCAGGAACCAGAACATCTTCCTAGACTCTGCTAGTCTTGGGATGGGGAAACAGGAGAGAGTGGTTGAGGAACCCTGGGAGATGCTCAAACCACACTGGAATCTAAGCTTTTTACAAGTCAGTTACCCTAGCACCTGGCTGGAAAAGAGGGATCAAGTGGAACCCCTGTACCCTCCTTGTGCCAACAGGGAACATCCACTTGCCCATCATCTTCAGGTAAAATTCTTTAGTCTAGAGCAGAGGGGAGGAGTAGGTGGCATGCCCCAGGCTGGAGACGACCCTAGTGGCTCTGGTTTCCAGTGTCTTAGCCACATGACTCAGTTTCCTGGTTGGGGTAGTGAGTGGGGATGTTGGAGGCACAGTCCTAAGTGTGAGACACAGTGTCCAGCAGGTGCTGTTCTTTTTAGATTCTTTGAGGAACATTCCGGAAAGGTTTCATTCAGGAAAGGGAGGTTCCAAGACATCTCATTTCATGCTTTGTACTAGCCAAGAAAGTCTGTACTTGATATCACACGCCTCAGTGAAGTTTTGCTTAGGTGACTTCAGTACCATTGGTAGAAAACCTGGACCAATTCTTTCCTAATTTCCTAGTTGTTGTTTTAAGCTTCTGAACCATATGGTACCTTCATTCTTTGTTATAACCCAATCATCATTGCGGATACCATGTCAGTTCCTAGGACAGGCTACTTTTCATTTTGATGGCTTGACCACATACCTCCATTCAAGTGCTTTCATCCAGCTGCATCCATAGCCTATTCTTGGGTAAATTCTTGGGAGAATAATTTAAATTTATTCATTCCCTCATTTCTTTTTCTCTTTCCAGATTTTTGAAACATGCATCGTTCCCTCTTCCTGGTCTTCCTTTGCATGCAGACGGTCTCTGCTGCTCCCGCGCTCAATCACAATTTAAATGCACACTGGCAGGAGTGGAAGACAAAACATGGGAAAACATATGGCATGGTTGGTAACAGGAACCCCATCCAGAGGGCCCCCAGAGAGAATGGTCCTTGCTGTTGGAAGTTTATGGCCAGAGAGTAGCTTCCAGAAGCTAGTGCTTACCAGGCAGTAACTAAGGTCACTCGTTGTGTGCACAGTGTGGGCAAATACCCTTGTTGTGCGTGGGCTTGAAGACTGGCTGCTGGAAGTGTGAAGCACTCCCTAGCCATGGTCTCTCTTCCATCTGTGTCATATGCATTCACTTGGTGAGCTTGGGTTGGGTTTTAAATGGAAGTAAAAACTATCCGTCATTTTGCTTCTAGAATGAAGAAGGATGGCGGAGAGCAGTGTGGGAGAGGAACTTGAGAATGATTGAGCTGCATAACAGGGAATACAGCCAAGGGAAACACAGCTTCACCATGGCCATGAACGCCTTCGGTGACATGGTGCGTGGTGGGGCCTGGGGTGCTGTCCTCCCTGCTTCCTCTCCTCAGCTTTTCACAAAACCATCTCCTGACCTTTCAATGCTTTACTTACCTTTTCCTGAAGACCAGCGAAGAATTCGGGCAAGTGAAGAACCGCTTTCAATACCAGAAGCTCAAGAAGGGAAACCTGCTGCTGCAAACGATGTGGCGGGATGCGCCCAAATCCGTGGACTGGAGAGAGAAAGGCTACGTGACCCCTGTGAAGGACCAGGTACCGCAGCGTCCGATTCAGACCCGGCCTCGCCCACAGCAGCGCCAAGGACTCTGTGTCCTTGCTGTGGCGGATGTGGGGTGGCGCGCAGTTCACTGTTTTTATTGTAAGGAGTGTTTGGCTGTGCGAGTGATCGTGCAAATTTTGCTATTCGTTTTATGGAGATAGTTTTCGTATTCCTTTTTCAGGGTCATTGTGGTTCTTGTTGGGCTTTTAGTGCAACCGGGGCTCTGGAAGGACAGATGTTCCGGAAAACTGGCAAACTGGTCTCCCTGAGTGAGCAGAACCTCGTGGACTGTTCCAGGACCCAAGGCAATCAGGGCTGCAATGGTGGCCTGATGGACTACGCCTTCCAGTATATCAAGGACAACGGTGGCCTGGACTCAGAGGAGTCTTATCCATACGAGGCGAAGGTAAAGGAGCGTCTCATGTTGTGGACATTCTATATATACCTGCTTTTGGGAAAGTGGCACAATTTCAATGAAGACACCTTCAGAATTCACTTGGAATCTGTCTCTGCAAACTGTCAGTGATGTCATTTCTAATTGTCAGCCTTTGCACAGTTCAATCATGAGAAATTTTCATTCATCTTTTTTTTTTTTTTTTTTTTTTTTGCCTCTGTGAACCTTGGAGAACATGCAAATCATTCTATGTTTAATACAGATTTTTCCATTCTGGGAAATTGCTTGTGGATAGGGAGACCTGGAGGGTCTCATTGAAGATGAGTTAATTTTCAGTTTTAAATCAAGTTACAGTGTTTTATTCCCTGGGATAATTTATAAAGGTTTTGCCTTGGAAATCCTAAGCTGCAAATTGCTGAGTGTTAGGGTTCTAACACAGGGTCTACCAGAAGTGGATGGCATTCATAACTTTTTCCTCTTTACCTTTAAAAGGATGGATTGTGTAGGTACAATCCTAAGAATTCTGCTGCTAATGACACAGGCGTGGTATACGTTCCAGACAGTGAGGATGCCCTCATGCAGGCAGTGGCAACGGTGGGGCCGATCTCCGTTTCCATTGATGCAGGTCGCCGTTCCTTCCAGTTCTACAAAAGTGGTAAGCATATTTCTTCCTGTTATTAAAAAAATAGCTGCATTGTGAATTGTGTAGCTTAATTTACTTGTGTAGCTTAATTTATTTGAATTTCCTGCAGTGGTTTAAGATTTACTGAGATTTTTATTTCGGTAATTAAATCTTTTTTTTTTTTTAAAGAGAGGACAGTGAGAGAGAGAGAGAGACAGAGAGAATCAATTTTTATTGAGTTTTTCACATGGCTTTTGTTGCTCTGACACTTAGTTGTGTACGTGGGTGCTGGGGTTTGAACCCGTGTACCTGCGTATGCCAGCCAAGTGCTTACAATAGATCTTGATTTTAAGTCTTAGAGTTTATGTTATTTCATTGAATTTAGCGTTTCCTCCCTTATTGTTGGAGACAGTGGGTCATTGTCACTTCTGGACAGCTCTCACCCCGGCTTTGATTATGTTCTCCAGGCATTTATTATGATCCGTACTGCAGCAGCAGTCAGCTGAATCATGCTGTTCTGGCAGTTGGCTATGGGTTCGAAGGAACAAACTCGGATAAGAATAAATACTGGCTGATCAAGAACAGGTATGTATTGCCAAAAGGGTGTATGTTTGACATTCAAGGGGGAATTCTTGTTTGCAGTCAGTATTTGGTGACAGGTCCTAGAAATTTTTATACCACTTAGGTAGAACATGGAGATATGAATGCCTGATTATAACATTCAGGTATTGTTACAAGCTTCATGGGGATAGTCATATATGGTATGTGTGCCATTGCATTTCTAAATTCTGAAAATTTTCATACTTCTGAAACACTTCAGTCTGCAAAGACATCCTGTCCTTTTTCTCTCTCTGATTTTGCAATCCTGAGTAGAGTAATTGTTTGGAGTCTGTGCAATTTAAGTGCAAATTTAGACTCAACAATTTACAAAGAGTGCCTTCCCTGATTCTGTAAAGACTATGACTTCTGACAGTGTTTAAATCAGGTGCTATTCCTAATGAAGCCAATGTGCTGTATATTTTTATTTTCTATGAAGTTGAAAACTTGCTTTTTTTTCAGTTGGGGTGAAGGATGGGGCATGAATGGCTACATAAAGATGGCCAGAGACCGGAACAACCTCTGTGGAATTGCCTCAGCAGCCTGCTATCCCATTGTGTGAGCTGATAGATGGTGACAAGGGAGGACTTGATTGGCCACAGCATATCCGGACCAAAGGTTTCATGTTCAAACTCAGCTGCCCCTACTGTGTGAAAGCCCAACACTTAAGTCATTGAAGATTGAATTGGTGATGTGGATATTGCATCATCTTTTATTCTAGGAAAACATCATTACTGCTTTCATTACTGCTTTGTACTATTAGGTCTCCTCCTGACTTTTCATTTTTTTGAAATTATATATAAAGTTGTATTTTTTAAAATAAAACTTCATTTCAAATGTCGTGGTGGGTCTTCTTTCTGTTTTTAATGCCCTGACTTTTTTGGGTCATCAAACATGTCATTTGGCTCTGAAGACATAAGTAAAGGTGGCAACAGTACTCTGGGAGAAAGAGGGGGTGGCTCTTCTAGTTATGAATACAGGATTCCACCCTTGTTCATGGTCTTGCTTTCCATTATTTTAGTCACCTGTCATCAATGGTGGTCTGAAAATATTAAATGGAAGTTTCCTAGAGATTCCAAGTTGTAATGCACATCACTTCTCTCATTTTAAATTGAGTGCCACTCTGTGCAGCGTGATGAACCCCAGTGTGGCTTCACTCCGTTGAACCTGGAGGTCCAGCTTGTTAGACTGCCTGCCCTCCAGCCACTCAGAAGCTGTCTATCTTATCAGACCTATGCCTACAGGATTGCAGTCTGTGTTCTAGCATGTTGCTGCAAGCAAACGAGTTTAATCTTTTCTTCCCTGGCTAAACAATACTCCAGGTGTGTGTGTGTGTGTGTGTGTGTGTCCATTTTTATTTATGCATTCATATGTCAATCAACTCCTTGCCTCTTGATTGTTTCTGTATCTTGGCTCTTGTGAGCAGTGCTGCAGTGAACACCCTGTACAGGTATGTCTTTGATATGAGGATTTCATTTCCTTTGGTTCTATATCCTGTAGTGGGGTTGCTGGATCCCATGGCAGTCCCACTTCTATTTTTTGAGGAAACTTACACTGTTTCCCATAACGCCAGTATCGCACTCCCACCCTCAGTGTGTAAGAGTTTCTCTTTCCGCATCCTTATCAGTATTTGTTTTGCTGTTGCACCCGGGGGTGCATTTCTTTTTTAAATAGCTGCATCATGAATTGTTTAGCTTAATTTCTTCCAGTGGTTCAATATTGACTGAAATTTTTATTTCTGTAAGTAAATCTTAAAGAAGCCTTTTGATTTAAGAAAGTTTGTGTTCTGTGCTGTTTCCTTAGGCTGACATCCTATAGTAGAATTATAGTATTTTGAAGTGTGGTCTTCTATGTTTTATGCATCTAGGCAAATTATTTATTTATTTATGTATTTATTTATTTATTATTTTAGAGAAGGAGAGAGAGAGAGAGAGAGACCAATTTTATTTTACTTTTCCATCTGAGATAGAGCAGCTGATGCAGGCTGGTTGGCTTCCCAGCATCTTTACGATTGCCCCTACCTGTGCAACCAGAAAGGAGTTCTGGAGGAGGCAAGGAGGCTGGCTATGGTGAATGAGGCTCCCACCTCCTCTGGCAGGGGCTGAGCTGCCCCAAGACTCCTTTTCCCTGCCCTCCATCAAAGGAGGAGCTGTTTATGTAAATGTGCTTCATCCCTGACTGCCCCAACCCCTCCCTGAACCACTCAGCTCACACTGCAGAGGGACAAGGATGAAGATTTAGTTTGTCCCCTTGGAGCAGGATGCACCTGCTGAGACAAGACAGGGGTCCACATTCAGGGGTCTCTGGCTCTGCCAGGACAGAGGGGGACAACTGAGTCCCCATCAGTAAGAACAAGGGACATCTCTGAAGCCAGCACTCCTTTGAGTGAAAGAGGAGGGTTCCTCCTGCCCCAGGGGCAAGTTGTGTAGGGACAGGATGGTTCTACAATGCCCACTGCTGGTGGAGGGATGCACACCTCCCCATGGGTCACCAGGTCACCAGCTCTAGTCACACATGGACTGCCTGATTCCAGATAAAGGGTTAAGCAGTTCCTCACTTCCATTAAGAATCGTGGTCCATGGGAAGTGCAAACACATGCAAGTGTATCTATGTAGGGTGCCAACACCTTCAGAGTACATTTTAGAAAAAGCTATTGATCCACATGATCATTAGGTCCAGAATCACAGACAAGAGGACAGTTCAGCAGCTTTAAAGGATGTGAACGCACAGTTTGGGAAACAGTGTGGAGTAAGAAATTTTCAGGAGTTGGCTTATCCATACATTCAAAAGACAGCAATTGAGCAAATACTTGAGAAGTCACGTAATGTGGGTGGAGGATGTAGCTCAATGATAGAGCACTTGCTTAGCATGCCTGAGGCCTGGGTTTGATCCCCAGTACAGTAAAAAACCCACAGAATGCTCTTAGAATTTTGTTATTGGTTATATGATTTATAAAACAAACAAACCCACCTAGTAGTTTGGTAGGCATAACTTCTCCTAGTATATAATGTAAAGTATTTATTTTATGAAGTCAACTTTATCTTCCCTTTTCCCCACATATTTGTGTCATGCATTTCTTGATAGGATTGTGTTTTTATTGACTTGCAATTTGTGTATACATAAATACAATTTTTTGTCACCTGTAATCCCTGAGACAGGATACCAGGCAGGGTCAGGTGGCTGATCCTGGGGCTGATCAACCCCAGACCCCTCAGGAACGGACTTGACCACCCCTGGTGTCCAATCTCAGATATACCATCATGTGACTTAGTGACCATTTGAGTTTAATATCATTTTGGAAGAAAAACATTTAACATAACTGATGAATATAAACCATGGTTTTGGTTGGTTTTTCAAAATTTGATTCTACACAAATGAAACTCATGAGAAGACCATTTAGCAGTTGAAATGGTATACAATTTGCACTTTTTAGCTTAGTGATTGATGAATTCTCAAGTTCAATAAATCCCAAACACATAGAGTCCTAGGGTTTCAGGTCTCACTCAAATGCTCCGGACCTGCCCTGTAATCCCCCTGGGGTTGGGCCCTGGAGTTCCTCAGAGTTCACTGAGGGTAAATGCTGCACCCTCCTGCAAGAGCAGATGTGAGTGGTGACCTTGTTTGGTTATTTAGTGCATCAAAGATGAGAAATTTAAGGGGTAGTCTGATTGCCCCTTACTGCACATGGCTGTCACCTACTTTAATGTTTTCTAGCTCAGTGACTTTCAACAGGACCAAGATGCCTGAGGCTCAGAGGTTGCTGCCAAGTCCTATGACATCTCCAGCTATCATTGTCCTGATTGGTTCTAAGGAACATGGTGGTAATGGTGATGGGGGATGGGTGGGGGACACAGGCATCTGCTGGCTCAGCCTCTTCATATAGGCCATGTCCCCACTCATGCAAGGGATGGCCCTGCCCACCTCCAGATGAAGTCCTTCCCCTACCTTGACTACTCTTGCACTTCTAGTTTATCTGAGGAATGCAGAAGGTCTGCAGAAGGAGTTGGAGTCTGTGACAGTCACAGTGCTGTCAAGCCTTGTTTTTTCTGTCTCACTGATATGCCTGTCCTTCTACCAGTATCACACAATTTTAATTATTATAGAAAGATGACTTCTTAAAACTTTATTGAGGGGCTGGAGCGGTGGCTTGATGGTTATGGCGCTTGCTCGGCATGCGCAAGTACATGGGTTCAAACCCCAGCACCTACGTGAACAACTAAGTGTCTGAGCAACGAAAGCCACGTGAAAAACTCAATAAAAAAAATTCTCTCTCTCTCACTGTCCTTCTCTCTTTAAAAAAAACTTTATTGAGATATAAATGATAAAAAATTTTTGATCATTTTATGTGTGCATTTTGATGATTTTGGACATCTATGTACACCCATGATACCAATTATCAGCAACCAAGGTGCCAAACTAAACCTCCAAGAATATCCATATGTTCTTGTGTGTCCATATACATATATATGTATAGCTATCTTGCTAATGTAGCTTTATTTCTCCTACTTTATCACACTAAAAGTTGTTTTAGCTATGCATATTCTATTGTCTTTCTGTATACAATTTAGCATAATCTTTTTTTTAAAGATAGAAGGACAGTGAGAGAGAGAGAGAGAGAGAGAGAAAGAGAGAGAGACAGAATCAATTTTTATTGAGTTTTTCACATGGCTTTCATTGCTCTGACACTTAGTTGCTTAAGTGGGTGCTGGGGCTTGAACCCGTGTACTTGCGCATGCTGGACAAGCGCAGTAACCACTGAGCCACCACTCCAGCCCCTAGCATAATCTTTACAACTGCAAAAGATCTTGCTGTGGTTTTCATAGATATTATATGTGTAAGTCAATTTAAGGAGAATTGACTTCGACACTGAGTCTTGCAGTTCATGAATATAATACAGTTCTCTATTTATTTAGATTTTTTCTTTGATTTATCAGCATTATAAAGTTCTCAGGATACATTTATACCTATACATTTCCTTTTTGTGAGGTTGTAATTGGTATTCCATGTTTTTATATAGCTAGTACACTGAAATGAAAATGACTTTTGCATATTTATCTTGTACCTGAAATTGAAAATTTGCTCAACTCAATTATTACTTATGTGAATGTTATTGCTGATGTTGCTGTTTGGAAATGCCAAAGGATTTCTATGGATTCAATGATGTCCTCTGCAAAAGGCACACTGCATTCATGACCATGGGGCAAATCATTCAATCTGTTGTCATTAATGGTAGCCGTGGATTTTTACAGATTATCAGCCTGAGGAAATTGGTCCCTGATTGATTGGTTTTATTTTATTTTATTTTATCTTTTTATCAGTGCATTATAATTATACATAGTAGGGGACTTCAATATGCAATACTAATACATGCACATAGTGAAAATTGGTCAATCTTGTTCCCTGTTACCTCCCATTTCCCTCCCTTCCTCCCTCCTTCTCATCTACTTGCTCTATTCTACTGCTCTCCGTTCTGTTATTATTTTAATTAGTGCAATATATACATATATGCATATGTATTTGTCTTTATGTATATATATATATACACACACAGGTTTCTTTGTGACACATTTGTACATAGCATAATTTGATACCTTTTATTCCCAAGTAATTCCCCATGCCCTCCCCTCCCCCCTCCCTCTGTAATTTTAATTTTAAAATTAGAAATGATTGTTGAACTTTATAAAAGATATAATCACATGACATTAATTTTTTTTCTCTAAAATATAGATAACATTGGTTTGATTTTCAAATATTGAACCAGGCTTGCCTTCATTCAGTAAATGAATGCTATGTCTATGTTATATAACTCTCTTTACATATTATTTTATATAATTCGATAAGAATTGAATGAATTTTATGGTCATAACTCTGAGGCATTTTGTCCATGTATTTTTTAATTTTTCTGTTTTGATCTTTTCAGCTTTGATTATAATGGTGACCAAAGCATCATAAAATGGACTGAGGGGATATTGCTTCTTTTCTGATTTTCTGCAAGTGATTTTATAGAATTATTATTCTTCTTTCAGTCATGGTGGGATTCTCCTTTATAAACCAACACTTAGAAATTTCTTTTACATGAAGAGTTAAATCACAAATTCGCTTTTGTTAATATATATTTTTTGGTACCAGGGATTGAACCCATGGGCATTTAACCACAGAGTCACATTCCCAACTCTTTCCTATTTTTTGAGATGGGGTCTCACTAAGCTACTCAAGGCCTCGCTAAGTTGCTGAGGCTGGCTTTGAACTCGCATTTTCCTGCCTCGGCCTCCTGAGCTACTGGGATTACAGGCATGTGCCACATTGAACCCAGCTCAATTTTGTTAATCTTTAGAATGCTAATCAAATTTGATATATGATGTTTTCAATGGAGCAAGTGTGCTTGGTAATTTTTGTTGTTTTTAAGATTGACCTGTTTTGTCAAAGAAGTTAAATTGCAGGTGGTAGAGTTGTCCAAAACTTCTGTATATTATCATCATATATAAGTTTGCAACATCTATAATAATATCACCTATTTCATTTCTGATGTTGGTAGCTTGTTTTTCTTTTCTTTTTCAGTTGTTTTTAGAGTGCCAGAAACTTTACTGATCTTTTCAAAAAGACAAATGCTTCTTCTCTATTTTCAATTTCACTGATTTCTGCCCTTAAATGTAACACGTGTTCATACAATTGCTTTTTGTTTATTTTGTTCCATCAAGTTTTTAAAAAATATTTACTTATTTATTTATTCTTTATTTACTTTCGGTGCTGGGATGGTCCCCAGGCTTTATGGTCTGCTAGCACTCTGCCCCAACTGTTTTCCAGGTGCTTCAGCCCTTAGATTATTTATTAGCATTTTCCCCCTTGGTTAATGTATGCATTTAGGGTGACACAGTTAATTCTCAGTTCAGCTTTAACCACATTGTACGGATTTCAATTGAACAATTATTTAGTAAAGAGGACATGGCAGACTAGAGGGACCCACCACAGGGTTGCTGCTGTCTGAGATGGAGTCAGAACTACAGTTCTGGGGCTGGAGCGGTGGTTTGGTGGTTACAGCACTTGTCTGGCATGCGCGAGTATACGGATTCAAACTCCAGCATCCAAGTACACAACTAAGTGTCAGAACAGTGAAAACCATATGAAAAACTCAATAAAAATTAATTCTCTCTCTCTCTGTCTTTCTCTATTTAAAAAAAAAAAAAAAGAACTACAGTTCTGTCACTAGCAAAAGGGTTGTCGGAACTGAAAACTGGTACAGCCACTCTGGAAAGCAGTGTAGAGAATTCTCAAAAAATTAGGGTTGAAACCACCATATGATCCAGGTATCCCTCTTCTGGGTATTTTCCCAGAGGAGTTATCAGCACATTACAGCGACACAGCAAAACCTATGTTCCGAACAGCTCACTTTACAATCTCTAAATTATGGAACCAACCCAGATGCCCCTCACTGGATGAATGGATTCAAAAGTTGTGGAATACGTATACCATGGAGTTCTACTCAGCAATGAGAAACAATGATATTAAGGCCTCTGAAGGTAAATGGATGGCTAAGGAAGAAATGCTGAGCAAAGTTAGCCAAACCCAGAGAGTTCTGAGTTGAATGTTTTCACTCATTAGCAGAGGCTGGAGCTAAACCCAATCTTGGGTGAAAGGTGATCAGGGTCACATATTGGATCCAGCAGGGGCATGGCAACACATAATCTAGGACAACCATAGATATGTGGGGGGAAGTGAGGAGGAAGGGGACAGGTGTGGAAGGGGAGAGGGAGGAAGAACAGGGTAGGATCTAGGGAGACAATCAATAATGTAGCATATGCTTTACCCCCCTGAGAATCCAACAATACTTGTGCAATCATTTAATTCTGGAAAATTCACAATCTAAGCATTTATACTGCTTGTAAGGCAAATTGTAGTAGAGTCAAGAGACTGGGGTGTGGGTGATGTGGGGGGAATTCTGGTTTAAGATCATTTGTCTAACTCATGTTGGTTTGCATGCATTTATGATTGTACAGTAACTCCTTCATAATAATAACAAAAAAAGAACTACAGCTCTGCGGCAACACATGGGGAGCCAGACTGTGAGAAATCCTGGTAGATAAAAACCAGAAACATGAGTTTCTAGAATAGAAAGAGATTTGAAATAGGAACAGAGGGTGGCAGCGCTAGCCCTCAGTGGCTCCGTGGGGGAGGGGACGCACCCTCTAACAACCCCAAAGAAGCATTCCCAGTGAGTTTATAAAACCTGGATTCCGCTCTTCACCAAATCCACAATCAGTGGGAAAGATGCTGAGATCCTGTGACCTAGTGATTCCCTGAGGAGTTAGCGAAGGTGAAAAACTGGTGCCCTTTTCAAAAGACTTCATTTTTTGTTTCCTTTTCTTCTTTCTTGTTTTGTTTTCGGCATGCTTTCTTTTTGAGTAGTTGGGTGACCAAATTGTGCGTCCATCTGGGCGCTAGAGTGAGACCAGCACCAGCCTGAAGGAAGATCTGAGCAGCGATGGGGGGCGTGGCTGTCAGTCACAAGTCCGCAGAGTGCAGTGAAGGGAGCTGTCATTTGAAATGAGTGCTACCTCTGAAAAGCAAGGAGGTCCACCGTGGTTGGTGGAAGTGGGATGGATCACGGTGAGGTGGAAAGTGGTGGCCTGCTGCAATGCAACCCACCAGAGCCCCACCACCTCCACTGTGCCCAGAGGGTTGGATGATCTATGGATGAGACCTGGGCCCTTTCCACACACCTGGCCTAGCACGGACTGAGGCTCTCAGAACAAGGGACTGCCTAGGTGAGAGTCTCCACAGCATGGAGGGTGAGTTCTGCTTTGAAGTGGTCAAACTCTCCCACACCTTTAGTTGCCAGCAGGTAAGCAGGGGATGGAGCTCAGCACACATACAATCCCGTAACAAGTTTGGTTGATGTGGGTCAGAGTTGAGAATGAACAAGTAGTATGATAATTACATCTGCAGAGTAGAGGGTTCTACAAAAGAAATGTCTGTTTTTAAAACCTCAGCAAAATTTCCCCGATTTGCTTGAATGCCCTTGATATGATGATGTAATTCCAAAAGCTCTAGACTGTCAGTATTTTTCTGCCAAATACCCATTAGAAGATTTTCAACTTTTTTTCCCAATCCCACAGAGAAGCATTATACTTGGCTGCTGTGACACAAACATATTTATGGTTAGCACGACAGTGAAGATGCTATCTGAATTTAAGAGCAACAAGATCATTTTCTGTATTTGTAACTGTAGCTTCCAGAGCATTTACCTTAGCTTTTATCTTCTCATCAATACTTGCCTGATTTTGTATGGCTCTGGAGGTATTTTAAGCCAAATTGGTAAGGAATTGATCATTTTGAATGCTTTGGGGTAAAGGTATAGCTGATATCACAGCAGAAACCAAAACATATATTCAGGTAATCATTCCAAATACAAGAACAACAGCATATGAATGTGTATCCAGTTGGGTATGAATCTGTTGTAAAACTTGAACTTCCGTATTGAGTACCAAGGCTCTGAAATATTAGCTGAGGACATGACAAAGGAGGGCTGATACAATAGGAGTACTCCCTGTTCCTTATTATGTCTGGTAATACAATTAGCAGATTATGATATTGACAAGTCATGGAATATCTATTTCCTAATTTAGTCATATCTATAACCCCTGAGATTAAAACATAAGGGCATTGCCTACAGGCTTGCAGGCCTTAGCAAGGAGACATTCCATAACCATTGTTAGGGAAATCACTTGGAGAGCTGCCAGTATAATTAATAAAGTCTGAAGAAGTCATCAAATGACACAGATCTTTTTGTAATAGACCATCACTAAAAATTAAAATATTACTTATAAATCCTCCAGTAGTCAAAAAATCATGATATTGGTGCTCTTTATCAATTCTATAAGATTAGTCTAGAATAAATTTTCTATTCTCATAGACATTGTGCCATATTGGAAACATATTGGTGCACTCCAATGGAAAATCACCCAATTCCATCATGGTATGGCTAAGGGTAATGTGGTATTGGTGGGTGTTCCCATGAGAGACACAATTGTCTCATCAGGGTGTCCCATTTTTGTAATCATTTAAATATGCTTTGTTAAATCTTCAGGGTCAACAATATTAGCTACCTTGGTTCCCCCATATGCTATCTTATTTTCCAGGGCTATTTTAAACAGTTAAGGTTCTCCTTGAAGGACCAACATATAGGTAAATTTCCACTATATCCAGTACAATTAATTATACCTATCTTTATGAACAGGGGAAAAATATTTATCTAAAATACCTCCCATCAAATGTGTGTCATTGGTAAATACTATAATAGATTCTGCAGTCCGCACAATTGGGTGTACTAAGTGAGAATCTGGAAAGTAAGTCCAATAAATCTCTCTCCAACCAAGCATAAAGGTTGAAAGATCGATTTTGGGTTAGGGTTTGAGAGATTTCAGTGCATAGTCACTTGGAGCCATGACCATGGGCGTGTGGTTACGTAGAGCACCACGCTGTGGGTATGTGGTGGAGCAGGGTAGCTAAGCAAGTGTGAGCCAGCAAACAGAGAGAGAGGAAGAGGCCTGGAGAAGGTCCCCTTCTAGAGCACCATGCCTAGGCCCTACTGTTTCCATCCAAACCCCATCTACTGTTGCCACCTCCTCCCATCAGTCCATTCAACTATGAACCCATCCATGGCATAGTTCATTGGTAAGATCATTGCCACCATGACCCAATCACCTGGCCAAGCCCCTCCTCTGAACACGGCTGTGTTTGCGCGAAGCCTGCAACACATGGGCCTATGGGGAGCATTCCAGATTCGGAGTATAATTTCAGGGAAGCTCTGAAATGAGAAGACAGGGGCAAATCTACTAGATTGATGCAACAGTAGATTCCAATAAGCTGGATTTGAGGGTGACTGGCTGTGGGAGGGATGGAGTGGGAGGTGGGTGGCTGGAGCAGGAGCCAGGGGCAACCTGGATCCCTCAGAAGCTGGAAAAGGGAGAGGACCAGACTCTTCGGGTCTCAGGGTCTTGGGCAGAGAGCTCCAGAGTGCATGGAAAGCAGCTTGTCCGGCTCTCGGGAGCTACTGAAGGCCTCATGGATGAGGGGACAGGGACAATGCTTTTCCAGGATAAGTGAAGAAGGTGCGTATGGAATGGTGTCAACCAAGGGTGTCTTTTGCACCGGGGCCAAAAGTGCGTAGGAAACCAAGTCCACAAGGCAATACTGGAATCGTGTCTGTGAATATCTCCAGGTGGGGGCCACAAAGGATTTTCATCTGCTTTCCTATGCTTTTTGTATTTTACCACACAAAACCGAGAGGTGATATGAGAACCTGTATTTATGTTCCGTCACTGTACTTCTTGTAAATGACAGAAACTCCTCTTTCACTGTGAGCCATGGGGGATTTCTTTCTGCTTGTCAGGACAGAGATAATGACACTACAGGACACTAGCTTTGATTCCAACACAGCCAGGAACAATCTAGCTCAAATCATCACCCGGCCCCATCTCAGAGAGTTCCCATGGATGTCCGGGGCTGGACACCCAGCCAGTGTCTTTGGGAGAAGCAGATGCCTGATGCTCTGTGATGGCCAGGGGTCCTCTCTCCTCCACCCTAAGTTGCTCCCGCACACATTCCTAATCTGGTCAGGCACCTGTCCAGAGGAGCTGAGGCCACCTGCAGACCCAAGTTGCAAGGTGTCTGAAGAAGAAAGATTTCCATTTTCCAGAAGCTAAAGTCCAGCAAGGCCTGGAGCCACTGGAATGGCAGAGGTGGAAAAGGAGTGAGTCTGCAGGACACCACAAAAGGGTGAGGGTCAGGAGCTACAGGCTGCTCAGAAGGAAACCCAGTCACAAGCACAATCGCTTCACCTTGGTGTCAATGTTCCATTATCTCAATATTCTCAAGAGGACAGGCACACACTCCACTGGTCATGGGACCCTGGCTGTCTCAGCCCTTGAATTGTCTTCCCTGTTCCCTCCAGCTCCATGTCCCTGTACAGCTCTACCCTTCTGTGCCTGGTAGAGTCCCTTGGGTGCCAGAAGTAGTCTTCAGCTATTTCCCGGTCCCTGAGCCCTCGGTGGGAAATCTTGAGAGGCACATTTTGCCCAAGGATCCCTGGTTGGTTAAGCTCTAGTGAACCAGACGCAGTAGTGATAGACTCCCAGAAGTGGGGTATCTATTAGCCTGTATTAGCCATCTCCTCTTCCTCTTTTCACCTCCCCCAACATTTTTTTAAAAGAAAGAACAACAGAGAATTGATTTTATTTTTTACATGGCTTTTGTTGCTCTGAGACCTCGCTGTGTACGTCGTGCTGGGGTTTGAACCCTCGTGCTCATGCATGACAGTCAAGCGCTGTAACCGCTGAGCCACTGCTCCAGCCCCACCTCCCCCCATGTATGCCTTCACCTTTCACATCAACTCCTGGCACCAGTATGCTCAACCTGCAGCATCCAGGACCTCAGCATGCACACACTGAAGGCTTCCCCTGCTTTGGAAGACCTCGCACGTAGAGCGGCCTGAGTAGTGATTGACAGATGTGTGGGCAGGTACTGTGATCTCACACCTGTTCCTGCCACTTGGAAAAATCATCCTGGTTTTGGTCCTCATCTGCGTCTGGAGGAAACCTGAGGCCTCCAGGGTACTTTTGACCCCCAGCTCCCTTGTTCACCCTCAGTCATCAACACCACCATCAAAATCACATGCACAACACGTTGCCACGCTTTCAAACATCCATGCTGCACGCAGCTGTGCAAGCCCACACATGTGCACACACACGCATAATCTTCTGTGTACACATATACTGGATGAACACACAAACACAGAGGCCTAATCTTCCTCATGGTTCTGATGAGAAGGGGGCCACTGGGTCCTTCAACTCTTGCCCTGGGATCTGACTTCCTCCACTTAGGAGCCAGCCCTTAAATGTGCCACCAATATAAACTCAGATCCACCAGCTAGGACCAATCTTGAAATGAAGAAGTCTTGGAGGGACTCTTCAGGGCCAAGTTAAACAGAGTTCGGGAACAAAACTCTCTACAGTAGCAGGATATCAGTGAAGTGCCACGTGGTGTTGTCTTTTCCGAGGGTGGGATGGAACCCAGGGCCTCACACGCAGGCACCTACCACTGCTATAATCACTCCGGGTTTGAAGGAAAAGGAATGGAATTTTCGAGTGTAGATACCTAGGTCTTTAGAATAAAAAGCGATTCCAGATTCGTCAAACTAGAAATGAAAGGCGATCGATGCATCCTGAATGTTTAGTTGCTTAACACGTAAATACCAATCTCCACGCACACTTGTGCAGGAAGTATGTGGGACCCTTCTCCCCGCCAAGGCAACTTATGTGCAAAAGTTCTTTCAAACCCGAGAAAGCACTAATTCCAGCTCTTACTTCACAAATGCCAGCGTAGGGGATTGGAAACAGCGACATGTGGCTTTGACTGGGGCTGGACTTCCCGTCATTATGGTGCAGGGAGCTGTTTGGTGGAGACCTGTCTAAACATGCTAGCGTGACAGGAACTTTTTTTGTTCTATCTTATTTATGTTTTTCTCCATTTATTTTTTTCCATTCTTTGTGTTCTTTAGTTATTTTAAAAATTTTATTTCCTTATTTTCCCTTTTGTCATGTTTATGATTGTATAATTTTTTCTCATATAATTTGGATACTTTTTCAGCTCTTTTTTTATTCAGAAATTTGTTGAACAAACAAGCTTCTAACAAAATAATATATAAATTCTGAAAACTAGATTTACCCCCAAGAGCCCCCCGCGATTATCCACCCTTATCCCTCCCCGCACTCCTTCCCAAAACTTCTCTACAAATGAATTTGGATGCTTTTTGTCCTGCAGTACCCAGCATCAAGCCCAGGGCACTATGCAGTTTGGCCAAGCACTCTGTTTTTTCCTGTTTTCTTATGCTTTGATTTTTTTCCCCCTTTTCCTTTCATTTTTCTCATTTCTCGTTTCTCATTTTTATATTTAGTTAGTATGGTATCATTTCATAATGTGTTCATATTCATCCTGCCATTAGCATAAATAGAATTTTGCATGTTATGGCTGTGCTTGTTTCTGCCCCAGAACAGCCTGGCCTTAGTGTTTGAGTTCGGTCCCGAGGTGCCAGAAGAGCCACACAGATTTAGAATAGGGCAGGGAGTAATTTATTCAGGGACTTGCACATGGAAGCAGAACTGTAGCTCCCTGAACCACCGCTCATGACCTAGCAATGTGGGTCAGAAAGAAGAGCGTGTGTATAGGTTGGGACAAAGGTGACTCCATTCTGCCTGCTGTATCTTGTTATCTTGAGGTAATAGTCACAGGCGAGGGACCTCCTGGACCCGGCTCTGGTTGCAAAACTCAAAGCACACTCCTGGTTCAGTCCCTCCTCTCTCTCTCTCTCTCTCTTTTAAGAAAGGGGCAGAGAGAGTGAGTGAGATAGAGACCCAGAGAGAAGAAAAAAAATTTAGTTTTCCATCTGGCCTCTGTTTCTCTGACACGTAGTTGTATATGTGGTGTTTGGGTTTGAACCCGGGTCCTTGCGCATGCCAGGCAAGTGCTCCAACTGCTGAGCCACGGCTCCAGCCCCGGTTCAGACTTTTTTTGATGGCTGTCAGATTGTGCAAGAAAAACCACCCAGGGTTACTAAGCCAATCACAGCAGTGACAACTCAAGATGGCAGCAGTTATATCAAGCCAAATCCATACAAGCACCCCTCGTTACAGCTCTTAAAGTCTCACATGTCTCCTGTTCTGCAATATGCCCTGGACCTGTGAAAGTCTCAGCATTGCGTTTGCCATCATGGGGGGCCAATTGTCCACAGCTTGTGAGCAGAGTCCACAGCAGGTGTAGAGACATGAGCATGGAAAGGGACAGAAACAGCCATGCAGATGAGAAGAATAATCATCTCTTTCTCACAGGAACCACAGGATCCAAACCAAAAACTGAGCATATCTCCTATGGGAGGAAGAGAGCAGACAAGGCGTTAATTTGGGTTCTCAAGTGTGAAATGGGGAGGGCAATGTCAGGGAGGTACATGCAGAATTTTGTCTGGATAGAAGCACAATCTCCAGGGACATCAGGAAATGCAGAAGAGCCCACAGACACTGTTGGAAAGAGGAGAATGATGGCAGAGGCCTGAGTTAGACCATCTTTCCACTTACCATTTTACCATCAGCGAAGTAAGGCTGGAGTGTATCTCCCAATTGATGGTGCGAAGAGCTGCAGTCATGACCCATGAGTTCCCTCATCTATACTGCCTGCCATTCTGCCCGTGGGCTGCTCTGATTTCTTCTGTTCCAGACCAGGTAGTGCCCATGTCAAGGTGTGCTGCAGCAGCAGTCCAGATGCCTATGGAGCATCAGATGACTGTGACCCATGTGAGATCCCAGGCACTGGGGTGGCCACCCAAGAGGCAGAGGAAATGTCACACCTGGAATAATGCCATCAGCAGCTCAGGAGCAGCAGAGGGCTATGACATGGCAGATCGAGGCTGGTGCAATAGAGTACCCACCCCTACTTGGTAGGTGGCCAGTTTACGCTGTGACCGTTAAACTCCCGGTCAGGGGGTTCCTTTCTAGGAGGGCTTGTACACTGCGGGAAACTGCTGCTCTGAAGGGGAAGTCTAGTTTTGGCTTCTTTTTAGAGCTCTGAATAAAGTCTAAGGTTCCATTAGTGATTGTTCTTCTTTAGTACCCTTCATATGCCATCTGCTGCACAGCTGGCATCTACCTGACTGCTGTGCCTTGTAAAGGGTGCTCAGAGCCCACGCCTGGGCTGTCAACCTCTTCGCAAACGCCTCCTGTTTGGAAACGAATTAGTCCCATATGGCTCCCTTTTAAATCAGCTGCTCAGTGGACACAGGCATGGAACTAGATGTGTAATGAAAGGTCACCAGCAACCCTGGGTTCCTAGAGAAGCCTGTAAGTGGTTCAGTGTATGGGACATGGGGAAGGGTGGCAGTCCCATCACACCATCCCTGGAATGCATCATTTCTTACCCAAGCAGACACCCGTGGGAGCTGCTTAATGGTCTAACATCTTGGACCTCACTGGGGATGACAGACATTAACTTAGTATAGATACGAGGTTGGTTGTTTCATCAACTCCTGTAACAAAGTATAATCTTGCCCTATTGGCATGATATGGACAGAATTGAATGAGGTCTGGTCCATGATGAATGAACACTGAGACGGAGCCACCGTGCACTGACAGACAGCAGGACTGTGCAGATTTCTCTGAGGCAGTACCAGGAATGTCCCCTATCTGCCCTCCCAAAAGAAGACAAATTGCTCTTGCCAGTCCAGTCACAAAGGATGGATGAAAAGATGTTAGCTACATCCAGACCAGCATGCACGGTGTGGGGTTTATTCCTAGCTTTGGGTAGGTGACGCCCTGTAGCACGAATGCCAGGTGTCATCTCATCTCAGCCCTCTAGTCCACATTCATTCTGCAAGTCCCATCTGGCCTTTCTAGAACCAGGCAGGGCTATTGAAGGCACGGTAGATGGGACATACATACCAACCTGCAGTAATGCTTTTCCGGTCCTCCCTGTTTGGCAGGTCCACCTGGAAGCTTGTCCTGCTGTTTACTACCTGCCTGGGGACAGGAGGGCTGACAGCTTCCTGGGGTGCTTCCTCCCCAGGTTCTGCATTTACATCTCATCAAGTGACTTTATTGAGTCTGGAATGTACATGGTTCAACTTAAGCTAATATCAAAGAGTCAGGAGAATCCCTGCAGGCAGGCTCCAGTGGCAAGGCTCCATCTAGAACTCTAATGGTCTTTAACATCATAGGTTGTGAGCAAATAATGAAAATCAGCTATCATAACTATGAATCAACATGGCTGCAGTCATGTCATGCAGGATCCAGGTTGTGCAACTCTACCGCTAACTAGCAGTTAGTACAGTTAGTATTGTCATGTGTCCCTACCTAAGATGTCCAATAAGCATACTATGGATGTCACTATGTGTCCCTACCATGGAGACAGCTCCTCATGCAAGGAGACCCTCAGGCATCATTTTCAGGTCCTACGGACTCTTGGTAGTGGTGAGTTTGGTGACGTGAAATTAGCCAGGCAACTCCTCCCAGGGCCCCAGGTATCCATGAATGCCATTCAGAAAGGACAGCAGAGCTCCTCCAGCCTCCACAGAACATTCAGGGACATGGCTCTAACCAAGGCTCAGAGTCACCCAGTCGTCCAGCTGCTCTATATTGTTGAGCAGGGGAACACGGGTACATTGTCATGGAGCATGCAAGCGGAGGAGAGCTGCTGATTCAGGTAAGGAGGAGGGAATCACCCAGGACCGGAAACCTGCACACCTGACCATCAATTCTGCTGCTGTTCCCACCCCAGGTGGCATTGCTCACAGGAGCCTGACAGTGGAGGGATCCTGCTGGATGCTGCAGGAAACAGAAAACTCAGTGAGTGTGGACTGCACAGCAGGGACATGGTCTGGCAGGCTGGAGTGTCCTTTGCCAGTCGTCCTCATGGCTCCCCTGTTGCAGGCAGGCAGCTTGGTTCAGCTTCAGAAGCGGATCTTCTGGGGAAGGTGCAGATTCCCTTCTACCTTTCCATGGAAAAGGAACGTCGCTGAAACTCCCCAGGCCTCTCCTCAGATGAGGCCCACGCTGGACCACCTATGAGGACCAGGGGCTGAGAAGGCAAAGAAGAGCCATTGAGACCTAATAGTGAGTCACTTCTGACCCCAGGACCACAACTCACTCTGCTCATGTTCCATGTGGGTTTTGACCCAGATGACATCCAGAAGTCCTTATTCAAGTGTAAAATGGATGAGGAGGAGATGGTCACTTGTGTAAGGATGGAGAATCAACTGGCCTAGCTGCCGGGCTCCAAAGTCACAGTTAAGCCCTGCCGTTGGCAGTTGGCCTTGCCCATCCCCCAGAGTTCCATCTGCTTCTCTAACCCCTAAAGAAATGATGTCTGTTTCAGCATGCCCTTGCCACCTCACTGCTATGCCCTGAGCTTCAGCTCCCTCAGGAGGACCAGGGAAAGGGATCTGGGATGTCGATGGGCTGCTGTGCCTGCCAGCCAGTCCCAACCATAGCCTCCTGGGGGCCCTCTGTCATCCTCAGCCCTCCACCCCAGCACCAGCATCACTACAGTGACATGATCCAGGAGCCAAGAAGATTGTCATGTATATCCCATGAGTATTGAGTGCCCACATCACACACTCTGAATTCAGGAACAAAGGGGCTCCAGTATGAGAGGTGGATGGCGGAGACAATGAAAGAGACCCAGTAAGTGGGATGTCATGCTGTGTATCTTGCAGTTATTTTTAGAATTTCTTCTTTGACAATCGTCTTGTTTAATTGAAAAGGTCAATTGTAGACATTTGTGTGCTACAGTTTGATTAGATATGCGAGTACCCTGATCCATTTCTGCTAGTTAACATGCCAATCACCTCAGAAAGGCTACTGTGTCAGGGTCCCACATTTTGCAATTTAAAACAGTAGATGTAGACTGTAGAATGACAGGTGCAAGTGATTAGGGATTGGAATGAGCAGGGGGGTTAGGATGGGTTGATTCCCAACAGGAACACCATTTCAGATGGGCAGGAGGAAGACATTTACAGGACTACTGCAGAGCAAGATGAACATATTCCGAAAACTGTTCTGTGTGTTCCATGGTAGCCAAGGTTGTCCGTTTTACCTGTGTCCCTCAGTGCATCATCACATCATGGAGTGGGGGCTTTGGTGAGGATGCAAACAGCTGCAGTGAGCTAGGCAGGAAGTGTACACTGCTGGGTGCCTGGCACAGCTCTCCAGAATCCTCTTTCCAGAGCATGGTGATGAGCAGGATCCCAGGGCAGAGGGCACTGGGTGCCTAAGTGGCGGTTCAAAGCATCCTAAGAAAGTCAGAGGTGACCTGAAGGCATGGCTTCTGGCTGTCTGGAGATGACCTGCAATTGTGTCTCCACCTGTGAAAACTTCAGAGCCTGATTAGTGAAGGGACCTGGCTATGAGCTGTATGCTGTGTAGAAACAGAGACCCTGTGTGTCACCTCCCAAAACTATTTTTCAAGGACAATGAACATGCTGTTGTTTTTTCTTCAGCCTGTTTTAATTCTGCCAAGGCATGCCTGAGAGCATGAGAAAGTCCTGTGGACCAGACTGTGTGGGAGTCAGACAGGTGGTGTGGGTGTGGTCCCCAGAGCGGCTTAGGGGTCACTCTGCTGTGCTGCTCGGATCCCTGACTGCGTCATGCAGGAGTCTGGCCTCTCCACTGTGTCCATTTCTCCTGCTTAGAGCAGCAGCCCAGCAGCCCCTCTGAGAGGCCTCCCTCATGGAATCCCCTTCAGCCAGCCTGACTTTCCAAGGAGTGATCAGCATTCATCCAAGGGACTTTAGGGTCCCAAGGAGGATTTGTAGCAGGAGGTAGGATCACTGAGGGATGGAGGAATAGGGTGGGAGGGGACTCTTTACAGGGCGTTTTCAAGTTCCCAGGTGTCCTGTGTATCCATTTCAATCTGTGAGTGTGTGCTTTGAGAAATCCAACAGGAGACTTTCTGGACTTTCTGCATTTGGAGGGGTACAATAGTGACGTGAGATAGCTCATGAGAGACCAGGGCGATGCACCGAGAAGTTGCCTCAGGGGACAGGAGTGTGAGTAGGTGGGGTGAGTGGTCTAGTGGTGGGAGTGGACACAAGGAAAGTCAGCTTGTCAAGGGCACACGAGCACTGTGGCCTCTGTGGGGACATACTCTGGTTGAGGTGGGAGCCATGGCAGGTGCTGAGCAGAGGGACAGGACCTAAATGCTTGGAGGGAATGAAGTAGGTCATAGCAAGGGGTACTTGGGGTTCTAGAGGTGTCACTTCAGATGGCATAGGTAGGAAGGCTCCCCTGAGGAGAGGACAGCAAGGTGTTCCCATGAAGTTTCCATCTTCTGAAAATGGGAAACTATAACCTTCACGTCAGTGTGCAAGTCTAGCACCTCTTGCTCTAACAAGCCTGTGACATGTGTGTCCACCTGCCTTGACTTTCCTTGTGACCCTTTCTCCACTATGAGGAGAACTTCTGGGGTGCACTTTTCTAATGAGGACCATTCCATTCAGTGTATGGCCCTCAGTCATCTCTGTTAGGCTCTTATACCAGGGGTACTGTTCCCTGCCTCTATCACCCCAGGAACAGGACCAAACAGCCAGGGGTAGCCCTGTGCCCCAGAGCCTTGGTATTATTATGTTGACCTTCCTAATCGCTTACCCTGACTGCCCTGTTACTTCAATTGGAAGACACAGTAAGTGCTCCTGGGCACTGTCCCTGCCTCCCTCTGTCCCCTGGCTACCCTTACGCTTCCCCAGGTATCCCTGCATCTCGGGCTATGCCTCCTTCTCTTAATCATGAGCAGCTCCCCATCTCCCAGTGGCATCGTGTCCTGGTGTGCTGGTCTTGTAGCACACACTGTCAGTCACTGACAGCCATGATGGGGAGAGCTGCAGAGCCTTCAGGGTACTCTGGAGATCTCGGCATTTCCTGCAGTGCTCGTGGCCCAGCAAGTCAGGCACATGTTTGTGCCCATCTGGCAGATGAGGAAGTGGAGGTCAGAGGGGTGAATGGCTTGATGCTCAGTCAACTTGTGAGTGAGCTGGGGTGGAGCCATGGCTCTGCATCTGCACACTCTGAGCTCCTCATGTGACATGCCATGGCCCTTTTTTTGTCCCTAAACTATGCTTATTCAGCACTGCTGGTTCATCTAAAACTCCATTCTTCATAGGGCTGATCCTTCCTTATACACTGTAGACTTTTCTACACATGCCCTGGATCCATGGTGGCCCTGCGCAGCCTGATGGTCTAGGACCTCATGTCCAAGGATGTTCATGAGTAGGAGGCATGTCCAGAGTCATTGTGGAGATCCCACTTGCTGCTGGAATATTCAAGCTAACTGTTAAAGAATCAGTGTTTTACCAGTTCCAGCCATTCTGAGAAATGCCTCAGATTATGAGTTGTATCACTAAGTTATAGGATTTTAGTCTTGCTCTTGGGAGCTACCAAAAGTGTCACAGATGATGGGATGGGGACAGTGATTTAATCTATGATAGGTGTGACAAGACTTACATAGAATGATGTCAACTATTTCATTTTCACTATAGCAAAAAATGGATTAAAACTATGAGTGTGAAAGATAACAGCAGTCACCAAAAGGCAGTCACACACTCCACCGGTAATGGGATACTGACTGACCCCTTGACTTGCCCTCCCTGTGCCCTCTAGCCTGGTGTCCCTGTTCAGCTCTTCCCCTTCTTTGCCTGATAGAGTCCTTTGGGAGCCTGTGTGGCAGGTGGAGCAGTGAGGTACGTTGATGCCAGAAGTAGCCTTCAGTCATTCCCTTGTCCCTGGGTCCTGGGTGGGACAACTTGGCATTTTCTGCCCAGCAATCCATGATTGGCTTAATTCCAGTGGCACTCAGGGGTGGACTCCCACAGGTGATAACACCCAGTATTAGCCATCACTTCCTCCTCTTCTCACCTCTCACAACCTTGCCTATACCTTTCAAATCAACTCTTGGCACAAGAAACCTTACCTCCAGGTCTATCAGGGGCAACCTCTGGGACCTCAGCAAGCACACACTGAAGGCTTCACCCCGACTTTGGAAGACCTATGGGGTAGTGATTGACAGGTGTGTGGGTGGGTACTGTGATCTCATGCCTGTTCCTGCCAGTTGGGGAACTCATCCTGTTTGTGGTTCTCCTCTGTGTCTGGGGAGGCCTCCCATATGCTTTTGACTCCCAACTTTCCCCTTGTTTACCCTCAGTGTCACCAATACTATCAAGTTCTCGTGCAACACACATGGCCACGCTTGTAGACACCTATACACACTTGCAGCTGTGCAAGTGCAAATGTGCACACACAGGCACGTCCATGCTTATTCTCCTGCGTACACACTGGATGAATGCCCTCACAAGCTGAGTACTAATCTTCCCCAGGGTTCTGATGAGCAGAGAGAGAGAGGGGGACCGGGGTTCCAATAGTTGTTTCTTCAGCCTCTGGTACTAGGGATTGACTTCCTCTCTTAAATGTGCCACCAATATACACTTAGTACCAGCAGCTGGGACCAAGCCTGCAATGAAGGGGCGGTGGAAGGACACTTCAGGTCCAAGCAAAGCAGAGTCCTGGGAACAAACCTGTCTACAATAGCATGATAACAGTGCAGTGCCACCTAGTGTCTTTTTCAGGGGTGGGATGGAAACCAGGGCCTCACACACAGGCACCTAACACTGCTATAATCATTTAGCATTTGAAAAAGAAAGAATTGAAGGCTTCGAGTGTAGATACCTAGGTCTTAAGGAAATGTTATTCCATTGTTTGTGATTTCGGTGTTTAGTTTCTTGAGTTCTTTGTATATTCTGGATATTAGCCCTTTGTCCGAGGTGTAGTAGGCAAAAATTTTCTCCCATTCTGTAGGTTCTCTCTTGAGGCTCTTGAATAAATCTATAGCTGTGCAAAAGCTTTTTAGTTTAATTGTATCCCATGCATTTATTCTTGATTTTACTTCTTGCACCATGGGAGTCCTGTTAATAAATGGGCTATGGAACTAAAAATAAGCTTCTCAGTGGAGGAAGTCCAAAAAGCCCATAAACATATGAGAAAATGCTCTATCACTAGCAATCAGAGAAATGCAAATCAAAACTTCACTGAGATTGCACCTCCAGTCAGAGTGGCAAAAATGAAGAACATGAACAATGATAGATGCTGAAGGGGCTGTGGGAAAAGAGGAACACTGTTACATTGCTGGTGGGACTGCAAACTGGTACAGCCACTCTGGAAAGCAATGTGGATACTCCTCAAAAAATTAGGGCTTGGGACCGCCTTTTGACCCAGCTGTCCCACTCCTGGGTATCTTCCCAAAAGAGCTAGAATCAGCATATTATAGAGATACAGCTTCATCAATGTTTATAGACGCTCAGTTTACTATACCTGAATTACGGAACCAACCCAGATGCCCCTCACTTGATGACTGGATTAAAAAACTTTGGTACATATATACAATGGAATTCTACTTAGCTATCAGAGAAAATGATATTATTGCATTTGCAGCTAAATGGATGGAGATGGAAAATTTTATGCTAAGTGAGGTATCCCAAACTCAGAGCCTCAAGGACAGAATGTTTTGTCTCATGTGGAAGCTAGAATACAAGTGAAAACAGTATAATAGATCGCTAACCTAACAATAACCTCAACATGTATGAATCTTTACAGGATCATGGGGAATCTTGCCTAGGATGCTGGGGGAGGTAAGGAGGGGGGCAGGGAGGGGGGAAGGGAAAAGGAAGGATATCAAGGAGACTGGAGGGAGG
>PVKS010024759.1:0-30689 GCA_004027875.1 Aplodontia rufa | reverse complement strand
GAAGAAAATTAACAGGCAATTTTATGATATCGCATAAATGTGAACTATAAACATGAACTATATAATGAGTGAAACATAGCTGCCAGGAGAAAAAAATAAACTACAGGGACTAATCTGCTTTTAAGAGATGAATTTAAAATTTATTTGGATAGAGTATAATAGGCTGGTTTGGGAAATACTGTTTTAGTGAAGCATTTCTAAAGAAATGGAAATCTCAACACAAATGAACAGATTTAAGATATTAGTTTAATTCTGGGTTTTACATTCTTCCTAGTGGAGAAAAAATTGTCAGTTGTTTTATTTTTTAGAAATTTTATTGTACATTGTAGTTATATGTAATACTATGATTTGTTGTTATATATTTGTACCTGAACACAACATAATTTGGTCAAAAACTGTCAGTTTTGTAATGAAAAACTTTTGTAAGCAAAATAGTGGGTATGGTTAATAAATTGAGCTTTTCTTAAAATGAAGCCACATGGCTGTGAGTAGGTTTCAGTGAAATTGAAATGTAAAGTTCAAATATGTAAAGTACAAGTTCATGATAGTAACGATCAAGTCTTCATGTAAGTCATACATAAAATGAAGTGTTTGCTTGCATGCGTGAACTCACTATCACAGGTAGATAGCATTGTCCAGTTTTTATTTGTACCATCTGTCAGAGGGTTTTTATATCCCTAAATGAAAGCAAAAAGATTTTCCCAAGATGATAATACAAGAATTATAGAAAAGCAACAGTGCATATACAGACTTCCATCTCATGGAATTTGAAATTAATGTATTAGTTCAAACTGTATAAAATTACTGATTCTGACCTATGCATAGAAATTTCATATAGTTCAACCTAATATACAACATAGTTAGTTCTGTATGTGGCACATACCAGGCATACAAAATATGGTAGCTGCAGTAACCGTAGTAGTAATTCTTTTATTCATATGATTTTCCTTGTCTGTGAAAAATCTTCCATTCCAGAGACTACCTTTTGTTGTAACTTAGCACCAATAAAGAATCAACTTCCAGAACATAAATATATTGGTGGGTAAGGAAAAATAACTAGTTTTAATCCTTTCTCTAGAGCACAAAAATGCTGCAGTTTTAGAATCTTTGGGGAGAAATTGCTAGGTTTTATTTTTCTTATTTTCTTCTCCCAAGGCAAGACTGGGAAATTACTTATTTCATTAAGTGACAACATGTGCTTTGTCTCAGTATGGAAAAATGTATGTTTAATCCTGGTGTTTTTTTGTTTTTTTTTTTTAAGTATCAGCGGTGACACATGAGAGTAAGGTGGTAGAATGTATGAGTTTAAAGAGGTCAGGTTCAGAGGTTCACTGTGTGTTTTCGTGCTGCCTAGTCAACATAGAAGAAAATCATTTGATTTTTGAGCTAAAAATGAACCTAGAAATCGTCTGGTTCCTTAATAACAACATTGAAAACCTTACCCCAGCATATTTTATCCCTTTTTACTGCTTATTTTTTTCCATAATATTTATTGCCATTTGTGTTAGCTGTCACTGTGACAAAATACCTGATATAAAGAACTTAAAGACAGGAAAGATTTGTTTTGACTCAACAGTTTCAGAGGTTTCAGTCCATGGTCAGCCCCATCACTTTGGGCCCATGACAAGGCAGAACATCATGGTAGAGAGTACATGTAGAACAAAGCTGCTCACCTCATGGTGGCCAAGAAGCAAAGAGAGCATGTGGAAGGGGCTGGGGTCTCAGTATCCTACCCTACGTCCGGGAAGTTCCACCATGTCCCAGCACCACATTCAGGTAGCCAAGCCTTCAACATGCGGCCTTCAGGGGACATTTAAAATCTTAACCATAATACCATTTAACATGATATATATGGATTTTTTCACCTGTCAGTCTAAACTGTGAGGGAAAGGATTTTTCTCTCACATTGCTATATTTCCAGTATTTAGAAAGGGACGCACAGTAGGTTATCAATAAGTATTTGTTGAAATTAAGAATGAATCATGAAGAAGTTGCCGTGGTCATCTTCTTGTTCTTCTCTTCCATCTCCTCCTCCTCTGAAATAAATTATTACTTCATCTGAAATAAATGAGATTACTTTATGGAACCACTTTTTAATGTTTTTAGTAGTGTTACAAAGTAGTGGGGTTCTTTTTGACATATTCATACATGCATGGAATATATTTTGATCTTTTTTTTTTTTAAAGAGAGAGGGAAAATGAGAGAGAGTTGCTGCAACACTTCATTGTGTATGTGGTGCACAGTTCTTATGCCTGCCAGGCAAACGTCATAACTGCTCCAGTCCTATTTGGATCCATTTTAATCCCGAGTACTTCCACTTTTCCCTCCTCTTCACCCTTTCTTTGTTCCCCTTTTCCTATGCTACTGTGAGGCCATTTCTTAATTACTTCTAAGTAATTAACTGTTATGAGAAATTGGGTTTATTCTTGATTTGCAAAGATTTGGCTTTATAGTTACATTACATCAATGCCCAACATTTTTTTTTTTTTTAAGAGAGAGAGAGGGACGGGGAGAGTCAGTTTTATTTTAGTTTTTCATGTGGCTTTTGTTGGTCTGACACTTCATTGTGTACATGCTGCTGGGATTCAAACATGTGTCCTTAGCATGCCAAACAAGCAGTATAACTGCTGAGCCACGGCTTCAGCCCCACCCAACAGTTTTTGACATTTAACTATATTAATTATAAAATTTCTGCCATTATCTTGAATTTTACTCATGTCTTTTATATTTCATCAGATACCTTTTCTGACATAATGTGTGCTTTTCTGTTTTATTCTAGTATTATGGTGAAATACATTAGTTGATTTTTTTTTAATGTTAACTTAAATTTGCATTCCTAGGGAAGGCCTTTTGGACATGTTAATTATTCTTTTCATGAACATCTCTAGATATCATTTCTTTAAAAATTTCAAAGAATTTTTGCATATATGTTTTTGAAGATTGATCTGTTGTGTGTGTGTGGTTTTTTTTTTAATAATCTTTTTTGTCTAGTGTTGTCAGAGAAGTGCTGGCCTAATGCATCGGTGGAAAGTTTTTTCTTCCTGTTTTCTATAAGAATGTAATAGAACTGTTTCTTCGATTTTTACTAGTAATTTGCCATTGTAGCTAGCTAGGTCAGGAGTTTTATTTTGTGGCAAGATTTTGAACTGGAAATTTAACTTCTTTAAGAGTTATAGGTTTGCTCAGTTGTCATTTTCTTTTTGGTAAGCTTGTGTCTTTCAAGGATTTGTCCATTTCATTTAGGAAGTCAGTTTTTTTAATTTTAGCCATCCAAATGGCCATGAAATTCTTCCCTATCTTCATGTTAAACTGCATTTCTATAATGAGCATTTTTCATAGGCTGTTGGTCACTCGTATGTATTCTAAGAATTATTAGTTCAGATATTTTTGCCCATTTAAAAAATTAACTATTTTAGATTTGCAAGAAACTTTTTGCAAAGATAATTTTGGGAATTACCATATTCCTTTTATACAGTTTTTCTGTAGTGTTCTTAATCATTGTTTGCAGTGCTGAGGATAGAACCCAGGGCCTCAGGCATGCTAGGCAAGTGCTCTACCACCAAGCTACATTCCCAGCTCACCTAATGTTAGCATCTTATTAAACTATGGCACGTAATAAAAACTAAGGTATTAAAATTGATGTGTAACTATTAACTATAGACTCTCATTCAGGTTTTGCCAGTATGTCTACTAATGTCCTTTTTTTTAAATTAAACTTTTAGGGTATGTAGAGTTATTACAAAGGTAGTACAGATACTTACTATATATATTCATACTTAATTTCTTTTGTTAACATCTTACCTTGATAGGTACATTTGTTATAAGTAATGAAACCAGATTGGTGAATTATCATTGACCAAAGTACAGACTTCATTTGGAGTTCCTTAGCTCTTGTCAAATGTTTATTCCATTCAGGATACCATAGTACATTTAGTAGTCTTTCTTCCTTAGGCTCTTCTTTCTTGTGATGACCTTGGTTTTGAGGGTTACCACTTAGGTATTTTGTAGAATAGTCCTTGATTCAATTTGTTTGGTGTTTTTTTTTTTCTTTTCATAATTAGACTGATTTATTCCAGTATCCAGTCTAGGATACCACATCATGGTTAGTTGCCATGTCTTCTCTGATCTATGGCAGTTTCTTAGTCTTTTCTTTTTAAAATCTCTTTTATTAATCACTGTGGATGGTAAACTTAATCTTTTGGTTAAGGTAATATTTTCCAGGGTTCTCCACTAGAAAGTTCCCTTTCCATACTGTTTTGGTTTTTTTTTTTTTTAAAGGGAGAGGGACAGTGAGACAGAAAGGGAAATAATAAATTATTTAGTTTTTTTTTTCATGTGGCTTTCATTGCTCCAAGACTTGTGGTGCTGGGGTTTGAACTCACAAAATTGGTGCATGCCAGGCAAGTGCTGTAACTGCCAAGCCACTGCTCCAGCCCCCACACTCTGTTTTTTTGAAAGCAGGTTACTAAGTATAAATAAATAAGGATGGTAATTAAGCCCCACCCCTTGGAGGGGATACTAAATACACATATTATTTGGAGTTCTTAATCAGGAAGATTTATCTCTTTCCATTTATTTATCAGTATGGACTTATATTTATTTTATACTTTGGATTATAATTCAGATACCATGTCACTTTCTCGCTCAATTTGTGGATTTGGCCATCAAGATCTTTCAAGTTGAATCTTGTGTCCTTTTGATATGCCCCATATCATTTATTGTTTTAAAATACTTTCTTGCTCTTTGATACTGTATGATTCAGCTTATCTTGTATTTTCCCTGTCCCACCTCTAGAATCAGCCATTTCTCCAAGGATTACTACTTATTTCACTGAATAATGATGTTTAGAAAAAAAGGTCCATACATTGAGTGTGCTTATTGTGGCTGGGTGTAGCTGTTTATAGACCCTCTAAGTAGACAGAACTATCTATGCATAAATATATATTTATCTCCATATGTATTAAAATAAGCATTAGTGCATACTAATGTTTTTGACTCTAATACCACAAGTTTCATTCTAGCCTTCCTGATCATTTCTCTTTGGAACTGGGGGCTGAATCCAGGGGGGGCTCTACCACACAGCAACATATCCACCCCTTTTTATTTTTATTTTGAGACAAGATCTCATTAAATTATCCAAGCTGGCCTTGAATTTGGCATCCTCCTACCTCAGCCTCCAAGTGCCTGGGATTACAGGCATCCACCACCATGCCTGGCTATAGTGTCCTTTTCTATAGGGAGAAGCCTGACTCCCATTGTATAGTATTTATCTATTTGTTCAGTCCTGGAACTGTTAAACTTGTTATCCTCCTGCCCTAGTCTTCTAAATCACTGGGATTATAGACATGCACCACTGTGCCTGGCCTGAATTATTCATATGTGTCAAAGTTTCTTCCCTAGAGTGAGTCATGTTTTCTTGCCTCTTTATATATTGGGTAATTGCATAGTATTCTGGACATTCTAAATGTAATCTGGTAGAGTCTATAGATTTTATTATTTTGTTTTGAAGAATGATATTTCTATTTTAGCAGGTAGTTAACTTGGTTAGACTTAAACTGTTATGTCTCCAATGAGCATTGATTCAGATTCTGGTTTCATTTTTTTACTCTTAGGCACAGGCAGCCTTATATTTGTCTCATGCTTTTATTTTTTGGTTCAGTCCAAAAAACGGAAGCGTTTTCATTGAGTTTAAACAGAATTTGGGGTGCCCATTCCTGGCTTCCTCCATTCTGGCATTCTTAATGGCCTTATCTTTTTCCCTTGTTTCTTGCAGCTGGAAAGATGGTTGGCTTTCTTTTGGAATTTGCAGCCACTTTTAGGACAAAGCCACAGAAAGGGAAAATTTACAGTGTGTGTTATTTGCTTACACCAAGTTTGGATTCCTCTTCAGATAATGCCTGCTAATGATCAATCTTCAGATCCCTCAAATACTAGCTTTTAGTATTTTATCCATAGTCTATACCTGTTACTTATTACAGGATCAGTTTGCTAGGTGCTTATTTTTTTATATCAGAGGCAAAACTCCTGCACATTTTGTTATTATATATTTTTTGCTCCATCTCCCTAGTTAGACCTGGATTTCAGGCCTTGTATGCCAGTGAGTCTATAAAATTAATGGATTGGGTGAAATATTTTCTCAGGAAATCTTTTCCCTTTCTTATTGATTGATAAGGTGTAAATACAATGGAAAGAACCAATAAATGACTTTTAAAAGTAATTTGTAAACTTTTAGAGCAACTTCCATAGTTCTAGAATACTTTAAAAAATTTTTTTAAATTTTTTTTAGAGAGAGAGTGAAAGAGAGAAAAGCAGTTTTATTTAGTTTTTCACGTGGCTGTTGTTGCTCCTAGATGTCGTGGCTCACATGGTGGTGGGGTTGAACTCGTGTGCTCATTCATGCCAGGCAAGTTCTGTAACTGCTGAGCCACGGCTCCAGCCCCTCTAGAACACTTTTTAGATTGTTAATTATTTCCAATTTGGAGAGAAAAATCATAAAGATAAGGATAAAATATGCCTTAAACCACCAATTTCCATAATTTTTGGTCTTAAGGCCCCTTTATACTCTTAATTGTGATAATCTTAAAGAACATGGGTTCTGCTATTGATATTTATACAGTAGAAATTAAAACAGAAATTAAAAATTGATTTCTCAATTTTTTTTATTAAGAAAGAGAGAAGGACACTAAGAGAGAATGAGAGAATCAGTTTTATCTAGTTTTTCATACAGCCTTTGTTGCTTTTACACCTCACTGTGCACGTAGTGCTGGGGTTTAAATCTGGGTCCTCGTTCATGCCAGGCAAACACTGCAAGCGCTGCAACCCCTAAGCCACTGCTCCAGCCCCGCCCCCAATTAATTTTAAAGTACCAGTAATCTAACATGTTAATGTAAGAATACTTTTTTGAGAAAAGTATTTTTCTAAAAACATTGAGTTGCATTCTTTTAAATTTTTATGAATTTAAATTCTATTAAGCTAATTTCTAGTTTAATAAACTACCTGAATTCTCACATCTGCTACTGCAATAAATCTATATCCTAAATCTCATAGACTCTGGCACATTCTGCTTTATATACCTATGAAAAAATGAGTAAAAAAGAACATAGAATATTATTATGACTGTATATGGAAACTTCATGATTCCAGGAATCATGTTTTGCCTAAGACTTTTCAATTCCATTATGAGCTGTGAGACAATACTTGTTTCCATTAATATATTATATTAATATGTTATTTAAAGGTTAGTCTGTCATTCTGAAATGAGTGTTTGACATTCCCCATGATTTGCTTACTAAAGACCCATAAATAGGGCTTGAAAATAAATGAATGTGAGTGATTTTCAGTTCTGATACAGTGTTGTTTAAAAAACAGCAAAAATCCAATTAAAAATAATACACAGGAGATAAATATGTGACATTATCTGCACTTGGAGTAAACAGATAAATAGAACATAGAAACCCATTAGAAAATATGGAACATTAAAATCTTTGAGCAACTTGTCTTGAAGTATTAAAAAGGAAGCAGAACCAGATCCCACATGGGCAGGGTTAGTTTACTCTGATTATCAGAAATGAGAGCCAACAATTCTGGCTTTGAATGACTTGATATATTTCTGTAAATGGGCCAGTTTCCGCACATGGACCATAACACAAACACACTATGCACACGCCTTCCTGTATTAACTTAGTATTTAGATTAACTTGTAACCTTAATTCTTTGAATCTTGAAAACATTCCCAGTTTGAGTGTGTATCCTAAAATAGAGCAGCTTACCTCCCCGCAAAAAAAACACCCCAGCCAGGCATATTCCTGTCTTTTCTGAAGAGTTCCCCCCCCCCTTTTCTTTCTCTGCCCAGATGGAATTCAATTTGCGTATTTTGTGGAAAATTTTAAAGAAGTTGAATACTTAGCTCTTTGTGGAAAAAGGTTGCTTCCTAAGACTTTATCAATTTTTTTCTTCAGTGATATGAGAAGATCCTTTGCTTCCCGGTTGCACCATAGGATTGCTGAAGAAAACATAAATTATGTCTCGGTTCATTTTACTTTCATGACAAACAACCTCATTGATATTTTTCTCCCCAATTTAAAATATTTTTAAGTACACGTAAAGTTTGTGTGATCTCAATCATTTTTAAATGTCCAGTTAAATGATATTAAATACATTATAATGTTATGTGTCCATTATCACCATCCATCTCCAAAGCTCTTTTTGTCTTGTGAAACTAAAACTCTATACCTCTTCAACACTAATTCCCCGTTCTCTACTATTCCCAGGCCCTGGCAATCACCATTCTATTTTCTGTCTCTATGATTTTGACTACTCTTAGTACTTCATATAAATGGTGCCATCATCATACACTGTATGTCTTTTTATGACTGATTTATATCACTTAGGTAATGTTCTAAAGGTTTATTTCTGTTACTGCATTTGTAAAATTTCCTTTTTAAGGCTATGTAGTAGTCTATTGAAGATATATATGTAGAACTTCACTGACTTTCTTTTTATATTAGTTTGGCAGGACAAAAAGGTTTATGTTTTACAGTAGTCCTAAATTCACAGAAAGCAAAAAATATTTCAGATTCATTCCTCATAAATATTCATCTAGAAGTCCTTCATAAATTTTTACTGTTTTCAGAAAAATAACTTAGGAATGTTTTTTGTAAAGGCATAGTTCATAGACTTTAAGCCTAATATAATAATGACAATAGGAAATAGCTTTTCTTGTTTTTGTGGCTTGAATGTCTTTAATGGATTATCATGACATCTGTTTAGAATCAGTATTTCAGAGATGAAAAAGAGTATTTTGGGTGAAAAATGATTGCTTTAAAGTACTTTCAACACAAGTGCCAAAAATCATTTTCCATGCTCTTTGCTTTAACAAGACCATACAATGATGCATCTTAGTCTCCAGACTTTCTCATTGTGTAGAAATCAAATCACATGCTGACTTTAAGTTTTTTACCAGCTTATTCCAGGTCTTGGTAACTTATTTGTTCAATGAATTGATTTTTTTCTATTATAATTTTTATTTTATTTTTAGAGAGAGAGCATGCATGAAAGAGCCAATTTTAGTTTTTCATCTGTTTTTTGTTTTTCCTTCACATAGTTGTGTTTGTGGTGCTGGGGATTGAACCTGGGTTCTTGCACATGTCACGCAAGTGCTCTATGCTGAACCACCCATCCAGCCCTCTATTATAATTTTAAATTTTTGTACTTATGAAGGGAGAATTTACTGGGTGATCAGAGTCGGAAATTAATGAAACAGAGTCTAAAAGAACAATACAAAGGAACAATGAATCAGAAATGGTTCTTTGAAAAGATAAACAAGATTGATAAACAGAGACAAATGTGGTGCTATTTCAACAGATACCACAGAGAACCATGAGGGACTGTTTTAAAAACTTGCGTTCAAAATTGGAAAACAGCTAGTATCCCCCGATACCAAAACCACATGATGACACTACTAGGAAAAAAATCACAGATTAATATCCATGGTGAACATAGATGCAAAAATCCTCAATACTTGCAAACTGAATTCAACAACATATTAAAAAGAGCATACACCATTAGCAATTTGGCTTCATGCCAGGGTTGGAAGGTTGGTTCAGCATTCACAAATTAATAAATATAATAGGCCCCATATATAGAATCAAGGACAAAAATCACACAATCATTTCAATAAATGCAGAAAAAGTCTTTGACAACATTTAACAGCTTTTCCTAATTTAAAAACCCTGAATAATGTGGGGATATAAGGAGCTTACTTCATTTTTTTTTTTTAAGAGAGAGGGACAGTGAGAGAGAAAGAGAATCAACTTCATTTATCATGTTATCTTTTTTGGTCCGAGACTTTGCTGTGTGTGTGATGCTGGGGTTTGAACTCTGGTACTCATGCACTCTAGGCAAGTGCTGTAACCACTGCACCACTGCTGCAGCCCCTTCATTCAATATTTTAAAGGTCATGTATGACAGACCCAAAACCAGCATCATACTGAATGAGAGAAAACTAAAAGCATTCTAAAATCAAGAATAAGTCAAGAATGTCCACTCACATAACTCCATTCAAAATAGTACTTGAAATTTTAGGCAGAGCAATTGGCCAAGAGAAAGAAATAAAAAGGAATACTTACAAGAAAGAAAAAACTTCAATTGAACTGCTATAAAGAGATGATATGATGCTATACCCTAAAGACTGTAAAGGCTCCACCAGAAGACTTTGAGATCTGACAAAGTCTGCAGAGTAGTATGATACAAAATCAACATTAAAATAGCTTTTGTATATACCATTAATGAACCCACTGAAAAAGAAAAACAATTCCATTCACAATAGCTTTAAAAAAAAATTTAGGGATAAATCTAACCAAAGAGGTGAAAGATATGTACATGTAAGATGGAAAGACTTCCCATGTTCATGGATAGGCAGAATTAATATTGTTAAAATTATCATGTTATCAGAAGCAGCCCTCAGATTCAGTACAATCTCCATCAAAATACCAATGACATTCTTCACAGAAATAGGGGAAAAAAATTCTGCAATTCATAAGACAAAAGACCCAGAGCAGCCAAAGCAATCCTGAGTGAAAAAGCAAGACTGGAGGCTTCAAAATATACTAAACAGACCTGTAGGGCAGTAGCATAGAATAGGAGAACAGACATAAGCCCACACAACTGCAGCCATCTGCTTCTTGACAATAGGGCAATGTTTTGGCCCTATTGTCTCCAAAATATGTTTTATTTTGGAGAAAAGACACCTCTTTAACAAATGGTTCTGGAAAAATTGGTTATCTATATGTAGAAGAGTGAAACTAGATCCCCATTTCTCACTCTGTACCAAAGGCAATTCAGAATGGATCAAAGATCTATGTGTAAGACCTGAAATACTGAACTCTTTAGGCTGAGGACATTTCAAGATACACGCATAGTCAATGACTTCCTTCCTGAATAGAGTTCCTATCGCTCAGGAAATAATAAAAGGAATCAATAAATGGGATCACATCAAACTAAAAACCTTCCACATGGCAAAGAAAACAATTAACAGAGTGAAGAGATAGCCTACAAAATGGGAGAAAATCTTTGCAAACTCTACTTCCAGCAGAGGATTAATCCCTATTATGGTTTAGATTAAGTGTCCCCCAAAAGCTCATGTGTGAGACAATGCAAAGAAGTTTAGAGGTGAAATGATTTGATCATAAGAACCTTGGCCTAATCAGTGCATTAATCCACTGATAGAGATTAACTGTGGCTGGATGAGATAGGTCCCTGGGGGTGTGCCTTTAGGATATATATTTTTTGTCCCTGGAGTGTGGAGCTTGCCCTGTCCCTATCCCTGTCCCTTACCTTCTCCCTCTGCATCTCTCTCTCTCTCTCTCCTTCCTGTGTGATGTTCCTAGCTGTTTTCCTCTGCCACACACTTCTTCTACCCACATGTTCTGCCTCACCTCATGACCTGAGGAGTGGTGTACACCATCAGAGGACTAAGACCTCTGAAACCATGAGCCCCAAAAGAAATGTTTCCTCCTTAAAATTGTTCTTGTCAGGTCTTTTGGTCACAGCAATGAAAAAGTTGACAAAAAGAATATCTAAATACATAAGAACTGAAAAAAACTTTATACCAAAACAACAGATAACCCATTCAATAAATGCACAAAAGAACTGAAAAAAACAATAGTTTTCAAAATAAGTAGAAATAGCCAATAATAATATGAAAAAAAAAAGGTTCAATGACTTTAGCCATCGGGGAAATGCAAATCAAAACCACATTCAAGCTGGGAACAGTGGCATACATGCCTGTATTCCCAGTAGCTCAGGAAGCTGAAGCAGGAGAACACAAGTTCAAAGCCAGCCTCAGCAACTTGGCAAGGCCTTGAGCAACTTTATAAAAAAGGCCTGGGATGTGTCTCAGCAGTTAAGCACCCCTGGATTCAATCCCTGGTACCAAGAAACAAACAAAAACTTTCATTCAAATTCCATCTTACCCTAGCCAGAATGGAAATCCTCAAGAACACAAATAACAATAAATGCTTGTAAGGATACAGGGGAAAGGAACCCTTAAACACTGTTGGTGGGAATGTAGATTAGTATACCCACTATGGAAATCAGCATAGAGATTCCTCAGTAAACTGAAAATACAACTACCATATGATCCATTTATACCAGTCCTTAGTATTTATCTGAAAGAGTTATAGTCAGCACATTTTAGAGATAACTGTGTACCCAGGTATAGACAATTCACAATATCCAGATTATGGATTCAGTATAGGTACCTGTCCACAGATGAATGGTTAAATACAATGTATGTATATGTGTGTATGTACATATGTATATAATACTCCATTGGAGTATTATTCAGCCATAAAGACAAACAAAATTATGTTATATGCAGGAAAATGGATGGAACTGGAGATCATCAGTCAGACTCAGACAAATTTCACATGTTCTCTCTTATGTGGAAGCTAGGGAAAGGGAGGAAAAGGACATTATGAATGTAGAAGGGAGACTATTAGTGTAGAGGAAGTGGATCAGGGGAAAGGTAAAAGGCAGGTGAGGAATGAAATTGATCAAGTTATGTTATATGCATATACAAATATGCCAAAATGAAACCCTCTGTGCTATATAATTAATATACACTGATACAAAATAAAATTTAAAAAAGGATCTCCTAGGTATAGCCAAAGTGATGTTTGGTCAAGATTTATGCTGTGAAAAATCATAAAAATTTGATAAAGATTAGGAAAGAAGGGCATATAGACTCATAGTGTGGTGATTTTGTATGTATGTATATATACATGTTCATTGTGAGGGAAGGATTTCAGATTTGTCTGGAGGAAAATTTAAGCCAGATATTTGGAGGAAAAAAGTTGAGTAATGCTAAAACTGTGATTTGATTCAGACTTAAGTACACTACATTTATGGAAAGATAAGTTAAACTTTATCACTGGTAGACTGTGTTAGGGATTTTGTTACATTGATTGAATGATGACTAAAATTTAAAATTTTTATGGTACTGGGGATTTAATCCAAGCCCTCATGCATGCTAAAAGCACAGGTTCTAGCACTGAGCTATAATACCTAACCCCAGAATTGAAATTTTAGTGTATAGTTTTTTTACTTTAAAAAAGAAGAACAGGGGCTGGAGCAGTGTGGTTCAGTGATTACAGTGCTTGCGTGGCTTGTGCGAGCACATGGGTTCAAACCCCAGCACCCATGTACACAGCTAAGTGTCAGAACAACTAAAGTCATGTGAAAAACTCAATAAAAAATTGATTCTCTCTTTCACTGTCCTCTCTTTAAAAAAAAAAAAAGAACAACAATTGTCTTTTCTAAGCCAGTTTTAGGTTTATAGAAAAATTGTGCAGAAAGTATAGAAATTCCAAATACCTTGTTCCTCACCTCAGGTTCTTCTGTAATTAAGATTTTATACTAGTAGTACATATTTGTAACAATTGATTAATCAATACTCATACATTATTAAGTAAAGTCTGTGGTTTACAGTAAAGTTCACTGGGTTACACACTTCTGTGAGTTTTGCAAATGCATTGTCCCGTGTCCACCACTACAGTATCATACAGAGTAATTTAAATTCCCTACAAATCCTTGGTGCCCCACCTGTTTATCCGTTTCGTCCTCTCCTTGAACTCCAGGTAGCCCCTGATCTTTTTACTGGCTTCATAGTTTTGCTTGGTCTTAGTGTGATATATAGTAGGAATTATGTATTATGTAATGTTTTCAGACAGTTCTTTCACTTAGAGATATGCATTTAAGGTTTCACTGTCTTTTCACAGATTGTTGACTTGTCTTTTCATCACTGAATGCCTCTATATTGTATATTTACCAGGTTTCTTTATCTGTTGACCTTTTGAACTGCCTCTTACTTGTTTCCAGGTTTTGGCGATTGTGAATAAAGTTGCTGTAGATATTTGTGCCAGTGTTTTTGTGTGGACATAAGTTTTCAACTCATCTGGGTTAATATATGAGTGCAATTGTTGGATCATATAGTAATCCTCTCTTTAGCTGTGTAAGCAACTGCTAGCCTGTTTTCTAAAGTGGCTGTATCATTTCTCATTCTTACTGGCAATGAATGAAAGCTCTTGTTGTTCCTCACAGCATTTGGTGTTATGAAGAGTTTTGAATTTTAGTAATTTTAATAGGTTTGTAGTTGTACTGCATATATGACTGTCTTTTTATGCTTATTTTCCATAGCTGTTTATCTTCTTTGGTTAGGTAACTGTATAGATCTCTTTTCCATTTTTTAACTTGGTTGTTCATTTTTGTATTGTTGAGTTTTATGAATTCTCTATATATATTGGATACCAGTCTTTTATCAGATATATGTTCAGCAAAGATTTTCTTCTACTCTGTGACTTGTCTTCTTTCTCTTATTAGTGGTTTTCATGGATAGTTTTTAATTTTAATGATGTCCAAGTTACTAGTTTTTCCTTTCATGGGTTTTGATTGTGGTGGTACATCTGAAAAGTCACTTAGATTTTTCTCCTATGTTATCTTCTATGAGTTGTATAGTTTTTATTTCCCATTTAGTTTTGTGATCCATTTTGAGCTAATTTTTTTGTGAAAGATACAAGGTTTGTGTGTAGATTTGTTTTCTTTTCATGTGACCATCTAGTGATTCCAGCATCTTTTGGTGAAACTATCTTTTCTTCTTTGAATTGCTTTTGTTCTTTTACCTACAATCGTTGAACTATATATGTGTTGATTTGTTTCTTAGTTGTCTTTTCTGTTTCATTGATCTAGTCTGGTCTAAATGCTAGAGTATCTTGATTACTACAGCTTTATAGTAACAGTGGATACTGATATTTTCTCCAACTTTATTCTTTTCCTTCATTGTGCAAGCTATTCAAAAACTTTTGTCTTTGTGTAATCAGAATCAGTTTGTTGATTAAAATAACTTGCTGAGTTTTTTATTTGATTGCTTGGTAGGATGGGGAAAATTGACATTATTTTCTTATCCATGGACATGATGTATCTGTATATTTGGATTTTCTTTTATTTCTTTCATTGGAATTCATATAGATTTAGGTTTCTGCCTAAGTATTTCATTTTTATGCCAAGATAAAGTGTTCTTAATTTTAATTTCAAATTCCATTGTTCATTACTGTTATACAGGAATGCAACTGAGTTTTGTATATATTAATCCTATGTCCTGCAACCTTGATATAATTGTTCATTAGTTCCAGAGGTTCTTTTTTTCATTTTTCTTTTTTGTCAATCCTTTGGAATTTCTACATAGACTAATATTTCATATGTAAATATTGTATTCCTTCTTTCTCATGCTGTATAGTTTTTATTTCCTCTTCTTGTATTATTGCATTAGCTAGGATTTCAAGTCAACTATCTAGAGAAATAGTGGTGAAAGGGAAGAAATGCAAGAGGAAGGAATCAAGTTTCTTACCAATAAGTCTGATATTAACTGTTAGTTGGTGGATATTCTTTGCTGGTTGAAGGAGTTCCCCTTTTTTTCTAATTTCTGAAAGTTTTTTTTTAAAGATACTATCAATTTTATTTATTTTTTCAACTGGCCTTTGCTTCTCTGACACTTAGTTATGTATGTGGTGCTGGGGTTTGATCCTGGGTCTTCACACATGTAGGCAAGTACTCCAACTGCTGAGCTGTAGCTCCAGCCCAATTTTTTTTTTTAATCATGATTAGGTGTTGGATTTTGTCACATGCTCCTTCTACATCTGTTGAAATGGATCAATAGAATTTTCTTCTTTAGTGTATTGTGATAAATTGTATTAATTGCTTTCAAAGTAGCTTTACATACCTGGCAGTATTTGGCGTTGGTGTATAATTCTTATACATTGTTGGGTTTGATTTACTAGTAATTTTGTGATAACTTTGTCCAGTTTTGGTGTTAGGATTGTGCTGGCCTCATACAGTGAGATAGAAAATATTCTGCTTCTAATTTCTAGAAGAAATTTTTAAAAACTTGTATTGTTCCTTATTTAAATATATGGTAGAATTCACCAGTGAAGCCAACTAGTCCTGGTGGTTTCTATTTGGGGACATTATTCATTGTTCATTTAGTTTCATTAACAGTTATGGTTAACAGTTATAGGCCTATTCATATCTTCTTGTTCTTCTAGTGTGATTTTTGGTAGATTATCTTTCAAGAAATTAGTCTATTTTTTCTAAGTTACTAAGTTTGTTGGCAGAGAAATGTTTCATTTTTAATATCTGTAGGATCAGTCATGAAAGTCCTGTTGTCATTACTTATAGTAGTAATTTTTGTCTTCTTTTTCCCCCACCCCTTAGTTAGCCTGGCTGGAGTTCTATCAATTTTATTGATGTTGTGAGTGGAACACCTTTTGTTTTCATTGATTTTTCTCTATAGGATTCATTTGTAGTGTCTACTAACATTACTTGGGCTTAGTTATTGTCTAGCAGGAATAAAATCCCTGCTTGACTTTTTTTGAACTCTGAACTCTGGGTTCACTAGCTTCTTGAATATGTAAATTTATTTCTTTTTGCCCATTTTGGCAAGTTTTTAGCCATTATTTTTTTAGACACTTTTTCAGCCTCTTTCTCTTTTCTTTCTGGTACTTTGATGACACAAATAGTAGATTTTCTGGGGAGGGATTTGTTGTTGTTGTTTGTTTTTGGTATAATTCTACAGTTCTCTGAGGCTTACTTTCCTCTTTCCTTCCTTTCTTTTTTCCTTCTTTCCATTCAGTAGATTTTCTATGCTGTTTAAATTGGGCAATTTCTATTGTTCTGTCTTCTAAGTAACAGATGGTTCTATCTGTCTCTTCCATTCTGCCGTGGAGCTTAATTCACTGAGGTTTTTGTTCCAGTTATTTTGAGTTCTAAAATTTCCTTTTTGTACCTTCTGTTTTTTTTTTTTTTCTTCTTAACCAAGACTTTCTATTTCTTTGCTGAGACTTTTTATTTTTTTCATCTGTTTCAAGCATGCTTTTAACTGTTGTTGAAGCATATTTATGGTGGTTATTTTCAAAGCTTTGTCAGATAATTGTAACTTCTCTATCATCTCCATGTTGGTATCTGTTGTCCTTTTTAAAATTTAGTTTGACGTCTTCCTGGTTCTTGGTATGATGAGTGATTTTTTTTTAATGGTAACTTGAATATTTTGGGTATAATGTTATAAATCTCTGGATCTTATTTCACTGACTTCCTCTGATACTGCTGTGATAGGGAAGGAAGAAGTGCTATCTTATTATTGCCAGGTGGGTGTAAAAAGTTCACATTCCCCATGCAGCCTCCATTGGCACCTGAGTAAGAGGGAAGAGAACTTAGTGCTGCCCAGGAGTTAACAGCTCCCCACTAGGACCCCATTGATATTTTTGGCTGAGTGGAATATAAGTTGTCCTGTTGCTGCTTTCTACCTGACCTCCACTTGTGTGGCAGGAAGTCGTGTACCTCTCCAGTGCTGGGTGGTAGTGAAGGTTCTGATTCTATTAAGTCTCCTCTGACACTAATTGGAAAGAATTAGAAAGAATCTCATTTTTGCCAGGTGGGTGAGAAAAGTCCTGACGCTCCATTTGTGTCCACTGATACTACATGGGGCTTTGTTGGTTCCTGCCTAACAGAGATGAAACCCCTATATGAACCTTCTCTGGAATGTGTTGGGAATTTTAGAGCACGTTGTCTCAGCCTGGCAAGAATAGAAATTATTTTTCTGTGGATTTGCCCATTCTGGACTTTTCATGTAAACGGAGTTATATATTTTTAAACTGGCTTATTTAATATAGCATAATGTTTACAAGGTTTATCTGTGTTATAAAATGTATCGGTACTTAATTTCCCCTCCCCCACCCCCTCCTGCTCCTTCACTTCCTTCTTTTTTAGTATTGGAGCTTGAGCTACCACTGAGCTACATCCTCAGCCACTCCATTTCTTTTTTATTCATAATATCTTGTTTTGCAGTATCAGGAAAGGATCTGAGATATTTTGTAGTGTCTTTTGGGTTCTCAGAATTATACCTAGACTTAAGATGTATTTCTACTCTTATTGTTTGCTTATTTCTATTTTCTTTTCATTAAAATGATGGTGGCTGATAATTAAGTTAAGAGTTTTATAGGTTTGATGAATATTAAACTATTATTCATTTGAAACATTGTGAATGTACAATTATTCATAGTCATGACTTTTATATTCATAAATTTACCTGTGATTTTATTTAGAAAAAAGAAAACGAATGCCTGCAATTAAAAATTCTGGTGCTTGGAAATGAACTGGAAAGACAGAAGAAGGCTCTGGGACGGGAGGTGGCATTGCTGCATAAGCAACAAATCGCATTGCAGGACAAAGGTGAGTTGAAACACCACACGAACAGTGTAACCTCTACTTTCAGTAGTTTTCCTTTCTTGTTCTCCATAGGTTCAGTTAGTTATCTTTGCATAAATAATTGATAGAACTTTTTCAATTTTTAAAGTATTTTTGAAGAATTTTGAGAATGGTATATACAAATGTATATATGTATATGTGTATATGTTTACGTAAAATCAGGTACAGCTTGAGTTTTTCACAAAGTGAATGCACCCATTAAGCAGACTCTCAAATCAAGAAACAGCATTGCCAGGATCCCAAAACCATATAAACTTTCACATGCTCTCTTCCATTCATTGCATCTCTAATGAGACCAGCTATTATCCTGACTTATTAAACCAAAAATTGTTTTTGCCTAATGTTGAATTTTATGGAAATAAAATTGTATGCAGTTCCTTCTGTTAAATCTGTTCAGGACTCTCTGTTCTGTTCCATTAATCTGTTTTCCTACCACTGTTTCACTGTTTGAATTTTCCTCGTGTAATAATAAGTCTTTATATGTGTTAAAGTTCTTCAGCATAATTGTTCTTCAGGTTCACCTTTGTTATTTCCTGACCATTTGAGTTTCATTTGAATTACTATGCAGAAAATAAAGCTTTGCAAGGAGTTTGAGGGAACTGCATTGAACATATTTATCAATATAGCTGGGATTAAAAGAATCTTTACAATAGATTGTCTCCTATCCCAAGAAAATGGTATACACCTTTGTTTATTAGATCGTCTTTACAAAGCATTGTTTTTTGTTTTTTGTTTTTTAAAGAGAGCGGGAGAGAGGCGGTGCTGAGATAGAATCACCTTTATTTTTTCATTTGGCCTTTGTTTCTCTGACAGTTGTAAAATTGATGCTAGGGATTGAGCCTGGGTTCTTGTGCATACCAGGCAAATGTTCCAACTGCTGAGTCACTGCTCCAGCCCCTATAAAGCATTATTGAAATGAAGTAGTTTTTAGTATATGGATTTTTCCTGAGATTAATCACATTTATTTCTAATTTTTGATATTTTATCATACTATTATAAGCATCTTTTTAATTTTCTACATGTTGCTACTGTGTAGATATACGATTGATTTTTAAGGTAATATTGATTTTTTGTTATATTAGGTTCAAAGAAAAATTTACCAGAAGCCTGATACACAGATTACCAGTTGTTAGAGTTCTGACCCTGCAACCATAGTTCTTGCTATTTGTTTTAAGTTAGTGACATTGTAAGCAAATAATTAAATTGCGATTTAATTATAGTTTAAATTTAATTAAATTGTAAAGATAACAAAATTGCAAGTTTTAAACAGATTTATTGAGGTCTAAATCAAGTATCTATAATTCACCATTTTAAAGCATATTATTAAGTCTTTTTTGGTTTATTCTCTGTTTTATGATCATCACAACATTCTAATTTCTGGTTTTTGCTAATTTCTTCTAAAAGAAAGTTCATATCATTAGACTTCATTTCACATTTCCCTTCTCCCAAATCCTAAGCAACCATTTGTTTACTTTCCATCTCTATAGATTTACCTACCATTTAACATAACATTTCAACCATTCTGTGGTATGTATGTGAATGTCATTTCTTATTGCCAAATATTTAATTATATGGACATATCACATATTTATTTATTAATCGATTGATATATTTGGGTTGTTTCCACTTTTTAACTATCATGAATAATGCTGCTATGAACTATGTCTCAGTTCTGCTGATGTTGTTGGTCTATGGACCACACTTTGTATAGCAAGGATGTATATGATATGCCAATTTTAAAAATGATGTGATCTTATAAAAACAGGAATAAAACATAGTTTTATATGAAACTTTGGATATCTGTACCATTAACTTCCAACTCAAGATGACTCACAAAGATCTCACTATGGTCACCCCAATTGGAATACTTGAGCCACACAGAACTTTTTTTAGTTCCTTAAATAAGCTTTGCTCTATCTCATCTGCATTCAGACATTTGCTTAGTTATACCCCCATTAGATGAGAGCTAGTGTGTATTTCCCTGAAATATTAGAATCATTGAAACGTTAGGAGCTAATGCTGATACTTTGTTCCCTCCTGTAAGTAGGAGATAGAGTGGTTCATAGTGGTTGACCTTGTAACTAGAGATCTACTTGTTCTGATTTAGATGCTTCATTCTGAGGCCAAGAGCTCAGTAAGGATACAAAATCATTAATAATGATATTGAATCTTTACTACTGATTTTTGTGGAGTGACTCTAAAGGAATTATTTAACTTCTGCATCTTTTTAAAACATCTGTTCAGTAAGGCTAGCTGCTCACAGTAGTGCCATAGGAGTTAACTTTTGCAAAGATTTGAAAGAAACCAGGTGCCTATTATGTATTTTCTATTTTTATTTATAAAAATCCATTGCAGCAGAATGATTGCAGAAGCAAGATAGATAATTTCTGTCTATTTTGCTGACTTGCTGACTGGTCATATCACTGAGGGACTTCTTTACCCTCTATACCCATGCTTTCCCTTCCTGTCCTTAGGTAGTTTCTCAGCTTGTGCTATATTAACAACTTCCAACTTGGTCATAAGCTGATCTTTTCAGTATCAATGTTTGTTGATGCATATATTTTTATTTCTGGAAGATATTAGTTAAATTCATGATGCTTAATTAAAAAAAAAAAAAAAAGACTCCAGGGCTTGTGCAGTTGCTCAGTGGTTATGCTTGCCTCACATGGGTAAGGATATGAGTTTGAACCCCAGCACCACATACACAAGGAAGTGTTGGAGCAACAAAGGCCGCATGAAGAACTAGGTGGAGGGTGGAGTTGATGAGTTGATGCTCTCTCCCTCCCTCCCTCCCTCCCTCTCACCCCTCAGTGTCCCTCTCTCTTAAAAAATAAAAAAAAAGACTTCCCCTCATCATGTCTCAAGCCATATAATTTTCCAAGTAATTAATTCTGTTTTACAGAATTCAACTATCCCATATCTTTTTTTCCTTAAGAGAGAGTCAACTGTTTTTATCGTTTCATTGGCCTTTGTTTCTCCAACACTAGGTTGTGTATGTGGTGCTGGGGTTTGAACCATGGTCCTCATGTATGCATTGCAAGCACTCCAAGCACTGAGCCATCGCTCCAGCCACTATCCCGTATTTTTTTGAGAAGCAGTACTCTTATCAAAATTAGTAGCTGAAAATTTGTTTTTAAAAGTGAAAATATATGTTAAATCATAAAAATATAAGAATACTTAAGTGGTGCCTATAACATATTATTAATTTTTATAAAACCACAATTCTCCAGTAGTAGTAGGAAGAAATTACTTTTAATGCAATTAGTTTCTGGATAGTAAGAATAATTATATTATTTTACAGTTAGAAATACATAAACATTATCATCACCTTTGATTCTCAAAGCATCCCTGAAAGCTAAGTAAGGCAGATGTTGTTACCTTCATTTTATATATGGAACACTGGGAAGCAAATGACCTGGCCAGGAACATACAGAAAATTGGGAGCCAAGCTGAGATGTGGACCCAGACCTTTCAACTTCAAGTTCTGTGCTTTTCTCACCATTCCATATCACCTAACCTTGAAACATAACATTCATTTAAATCGCACATAAATCCAGTAAAACAGTTATTGAATTCCTGCAACATGCCAGATATTTTAGATCTCTAGTATATCATTTGATTCTTAAAGTAGTGCTAAGAGATTATTTCCCCCCTCTTTTCCCTTATGAGAAAAACTATGGCTCATATACTCCCCATTGTCACAATCAAATGATAGATCCAGATTCAAACATAGGTTTTTCTGACCTGAAAACCTTTCCTGTTTCCACTAAATAAAATACCATTGCTGCTTTCTTTAGAACATACCTGTCTGATATGTAAACTGCCAACTAGCTGTGTTTCCACTCTGTTTCCATTTGGCCCGTGGACCAATAGCCAAAGAACTTTGTTCTGCTATGTTCCTTTTCATTATAGGACATAATGATTAAGTAAATTTTTTCCCAAAGACTGTTTTGATTTGGATCTCTGAATGAAAAATCTGCCATTTTCTGTTTGTCCTTAAACAATTCGCTCAACCTTTTTGGGGTTACTTCCTTTTCAGAAACAAAACAAAACAAAAGTCTGAATTATATAGTAAAGATATATTCCAGCTCTTATATTCTGATTATCTCAGAAGGTAGTGTTGGCAGAAAGGATAGTGACAGAATTTAAATTGTATTGATCTGTATGTGTTTTGATTTTTATAGTCATAGAAATTCCTTATTTCCTTTAAATTTATTAATATTTGCCTTTCAAAAATGTCTATGCTTGAAGGCAGTATTGCCCTAGGATTTATGCCATTTACATTCCTTTTAGCTGTTGGCATTGAATGCAGCTTATGAAAGGCAGTAAAAGTCTGCTCACTTGTGATGGTGGACCATGGGGGAGGAAAATGCATGAATCCTGAGTAAACTTCATATTTTCTTTTCTAAATGATTAAAGTTCTGTATATTTGTAATGGTTTGTTCTAGTGATACCTTAATTGATCTGTGGGAAAGGCAAACTGTCATATTTTAATCTTCTCCTCCAATGGAAGGTACAGATGTGTAGAAATATGTCACCTGATAAAATAATATTTTGGTTTGGTGTAATATTTTTTCCATTTACTCTCAAAAAGCACGGGATGTAGTATTTACAAAAAAGCATTTACAATTAAAACAGTTCAGTTTAGAGACAGAAACAGATCATAAGGCATGAAAAGGAAATGGGACAAGCTCTTGTTTGTACATGTGTGTGCATGCACACGTGTATGCCCATGGGTGCCTTGGCAGTCCATTTACTCATTGTTTATGGAGCATTTAAAAAGAGCCAGACACTATGTGAGATATTAGAATCATGACAATTGTGATAAGTAAGTATATCATAGAGGGTGTTACATAGGATTACAGAAGGTAATCTGAAAATCAGAACTCCAGGTGAAGGTGACAGGCTGAGTCTCTAAGAATATGTAGTAGATAGAGCTCGGTGGGGAAAGGGTGAGATCTTACAGGCACAGGGTGCAGTTTATACACAGGCATAGAATAGGGAATTACATTCATTCCACTAAATGAAAATGATTCCCTCAATTGAAAATATTTCCTTCTGCTAAGGATTTATTTGACCATGTCCATAGAAGAGACTAGAGAAGGGGCTGGAGCAGTGGCTCAGCAGTTACAGCACTTGCCTGGCATGCATGAGGATATGGGTTCAAACCCCAGTACCACATATACAATGAAGTGTTGGAGCAACGAAAGCCACATGAAAAACTAAATAAAATTGATATTCTTTCCTTCTCTGAGAGAGAGAGAGAGACTAGAGAAGTATTTTAATCATCTTTTTTTGCCTTTGTGACCAAAGACCTGACAAGATTTTTTTTTTTTTTAAGAGAGAGGACAGTGTGAGAGAGAATCAATTTTATTTAGTTTTTTCATATGACTTTTGTTGTTCCAACACTTCGTTGTGTATGTGGTGCTGGGGTTCGAAACTGCATCCTTGTGCATGCCAGGCAAGTGCCCTAACTGCAGAGCCACTGCTCCAGCCCCAAGACCCAAGACCTGACAAGTTTTTTTTGGCACTCACAGTTTCAGAAGTTTCAGTCATAGAGGGTCAGCTCTATTGCTCTAGTCCAGAAGTGAGGTAGAACATTATGATAAGAGTGTGGTAGAGGAAAGCACCTCAGGACATTGTCATCAAAGAGTAGAGAAAAAGTGCACTCTGCTTAACAAAGACAAAGATATGAGCCCCAAAGTCACATCCCCAATGACCCACCTTCTCTCGCCACACCCTACCTGTTCACTGTCATCACCCAGTTGATCCATTCAAATGGGACAAATACTGATTAGGTTATGGCCCTCAAGGCCCAATCATTTCCCCTCTGAATCTGAGGCCACTGAGGCTGCCCCCTCCTCCCCCTTCCTCTCCCTTCAGCAACTTAGTGGGATCCTATTTCAAAATAAAAGGCTCTGAGATTGTAGCTTAGTGGTAAAGCACCCCTGGGTTAGATCCTCAGTATCAAAAAAAGGAAAAAGCAAAACAAAACAAAAAGATGGGCCATCTTTCTTAGCAGAGTGGAACATTGATATATGCTGCACAGGGCAAAACATTTCAGAAAGCACTTCCGGAACATGGTGAACCAGGCGCATGGATCCTTTTTCTTTCCCAAATGACTCATTGATAGTTAACAAAGATATAGGCATAAAAGATAAATCCGTAGTCATGGTGAAAACAAGAGAGGTCTATCCAACTCATAAAGATTTTGACATAGTTCTGAAAGTCACAAAGTAGATAAGACTCCGGATGAATAAGCTAAAGTAGAGAAAAACTACAGCCCAGAACAGAAATGGAAAAGGCTGCAGTAAGAGTTCCTGAAATCGAGAGCCCCGGAGGCTTCAAGCCTAGAGTTTCCAAGTATAGAGATCAGGACCTAATTTAGGACAGCAATCAGAGTATTGGGCCTACTGGACTGTCCTCTTTCTTCTGTGTATCTAAAGTAACTCCATATAACAGCAAGCTTTAGCTGCTTTCTGAACATAATGGATTCTTGACTTGGTTAGATCCCAAGGTGTGTTTGGAATGGTGGAAAGGTGAATCAGAGCCTAAAGTCACTGTGAACTTTTATAACCAACCCAGAGGAAAACATGACAGATAGTTCTACTTTGGGGTGAAATACCCTAAAATAATGCAACCCAAAGCAAAGTTCTCTTTGACATTTGTACATTTTAAAATAAAGGTACTACCTTCTCCTAGCTTGTATATCCTGAAGGAAAGCCTAGTTGTCAACAGGACCTGCTCCCTTATACTGAGGTGACACTGAGGAATGAGGCCTCTTATGTAAATAAATCTTTATAGCCTCAAAGGAAATCTATACCAGTTGTCTACTAATCAGTCTAATCACTTATTCATGGATTTGAAGGGATAACCAAGAGTCGTCAGATATTAGAAGAAAACAGCATGAATGAAACCAAGTTGAAAAAATAGAGTAGGTTGACCCTAAAGGAACAGAAAAATACAAAGAACAAAGAGCTTTTAAAAAGTTAAAATCCTGGGCTGGAGCGGTGGCTCAGCGGTTTCGGCGCTTGCCTGGCAAGCACGAGGACCCGGGTTCAAACCCCAGCACCACGTACACAACTAAGTGTTGGAGCAACTAAAGCCATGTGAAAAACTAAATAAAGTTGTTTCTCTCTTTCTCTGTCTCTCTCACTGTCCCTCTCTCTTTAAAAAAAAAAAAAAAAAGTTAAAATCCTTAGGTTTGACTTCCAGGCTCTTCTGGGACATATGAAGTTGGAAGGAGTTTTATGTCTATCCTCAGAGCAAAAGGAAGCTGTACAAGGTCATAACTTTTCTTGAATCTGCCTGAGAACAAGATCTCAGGGCAGCCAAATAGCCCAGTGTGTGAGGAAAGGCAGGTACCTCGAAAGAGAGATAGGATATGAGTGCTGGTAAGCAGTAGCAGGGGATGGGAAGAAGTTAGGACTATTATATTAAAAAGGTAAAATAATTCAATTATATAGTTTTTAACAAAAAGTTAATGGTTAAATGTGGGCTAGTATGAAACCAAAACAATTATAAGGCAGGTTACAACCACTCCACAGCTTCTGCTTGATCCTACATTGGCTATTCACAAGGAAGATTGTGGGCAGAGCAGTTAATCCAAGGTTTAGGTCTGGAAGAGGGGAGCAACTACAATTGCAGGAAAAGCATAATCTTTCTCTAAGTTCAAAAGCACCAAACTTCTGGGGGAAGAGTTGCAAACTGCAGTCCCAGGGGACAGATAAAAACTTTCATGTGTCTAGTAGAAAAATAGCCAGATGCACAATTATAATTGAAAACTGCAACACTCATCTCTCAATAATTGATAGAACAAATAGAAAATCACTAAGAATAGACCTCAGAAGCACCCTCAACTTACTGAACAGTATACCACTCCCCTGAACACTGGCAGAATATACTTTTTCTCCCCAGTATATTTGGAGCATTCAGTAAGATTATATTTGGTAGAACAAAACAAACAAATACAAAATAATTGAAATCACAAAAAGTGTGTTCTCTCACCAAAACAGAAATAAACTAGAAATCACTAAATGAAAGAAATCTAGCAAATTCCAAATATTTAGAAATTACCCAGTGCACTATAAGAAGTCATGGGTCACAGAAGAAATAACAAGGCAAGTTACAAACATATTTTGAAGTAAATGAGAATGAAACTATAACATATGCATATTTGAAGGGGATGCAAGCTTAGAGGGAAATTTATTGCATTTGATACTTCTATTAGAAAAGAAGAAAGATCCCCAATCAATAATATAAGCATCTACCTAGAAACTAGAAAAAGCATAAACCCAAATCAAGCAAAAGGAAGGGAATAATGAAGGACAGAATTCTGAGAAATTGAAAACAGAATAAGAGTAGAGGATATCATTAAACCCAAAAGATAGTTGTTTGAAAAGATCACTAAAATAAGCCTATAGTCAGAATGAACAAGTTGAAAGAAAGTGCAAAGTACTAACATCAAGAATGATAGGCGGCATCACTACAGATCCTATGGAAATTAAGATCATAATAAAGTAGTATTTCAAGTAACAGGATGGTAGCATGTCACAAGAATACTGGAGCCAGGTTGTAGTCCCATTGGCAAAATCTGGACCCACTTGAGCACCAAAATAATTATGTGTAGTAATGAATTATAAATCATTCAAAAATAAAGAGGAATCCATGATTCCACACTGGTAACAGATAGTTAAGAGAGAAGGACTATTATTTAGATAAGAAGGCTGAGTAAAACTAATAAATATAGAGGGTATACTGTAGTTGGACTTAATTTTGCAACTTTGTAGGAAAGATTGATTCACATCTTTAATGTCATTGCATCTAGATATGACAACCTAGGACATAGCACCAGTCATATAGTATTCAGGATACTATCTAAACATTCTCCACAGAGACCAAGTACATCATTTCCACAGTGTTATTGTTCCTAATGAAGTGACTTTTGGAATCTATGTTGAGTTTTCTGAGGTATCTTCATCTACTTAGCTTTTATCTGCCTGACCCCATCTTCTTCAGTTTTATTAAGGAGCTTACTCCTATGCCAAAGAACTGTATTCCCTTTAACAGAAAAGGAAACTGATATGTTTTGGAGGGATAAGCCAGTGTGTTTTCTAAGTCCTTGAATCTGATAAAGCCTATGGAAAATCATAGCCTTTTCTGGATTAGGATCTACTCTTTTTACTTATAAATTGTTTCAAACTTAAAAGTTCTAGGAGTGAGAATACAAAGAGCACCTAATTTTTCATCCACATTTACCTTTTGCTAACATTTTAGCCTATTTGTTAACTGTTTGGAATTTATTTTTACCACATTTGCAAGGATTTATTTTATCCTTGAATCACATAATTACATATTCTAAACAGTTTTCAAAACTGAGGAAAGGAAGGGCTGGAGCAGTGACTCGGTGGTTATGGTGCTTGCCTGGCATGCATGAGGACGTGGGTTCGAACCCCAGCACCACGTAGACAATGAAGTGTTGGAGCACCAAGGCGACATGAAAAACTAAATAAAAATTGCTTCTCTATTTAACTCTCTCTCACTGTCTCTCTTTCTTTAAAAAGCAAAACAAAAAAAAGAAAAAACAGGAGAGTACTGGAGCGGTGGCTCAGCAGTTATGGTGCTTGTCTGGCATGTGCAAAGTACCAGGTTCAAACCCAAGCATCGAGTACATAACTAAGTGTCACAGCAACAAAAACCAGATGAAAAACTAAATAAAATTGATCTCCCCCGTCTCTCACCATCCCTTCTTTTTTTAAATTAAGGAGTTGTTACACAATCATAAATGTGTATAAAGTCACAATATGATAAGCATTTGATCCTAAACCATAGTTACCCCCAACATTGCCCACACCCCAGTCTCTTGATTCTTCTGTGTTACAACCCTGTAGCAAATATAAATGTCCATATATATACATATGTTCATACATGCATATGTATAAGATTGTGAATTTTCCAGAATTAAATGGTTGCATAAATATTGTTTGACTTCTGGTGGAGGGGTGGGTAAAGAGTATGCTACATTGCTGGTTATCTCCCTTGATCCCTCCCTATTTTCCCTCTCTCCACCTATCCCCCCTCCCGCTCCCCTACATTTATATGGTTCCCCTAGATTACGTGTTGCTATGCACTTGGTAGGTCCAGTACATGAGTTTGACTACCTTTCACCCAAGCCCGGGTTAGTTCTAGCCTTCACAAATAAGGGAAAACTTTCAACCCTTGACTCTCTGGGTTTGGCTAACGTCACTCAGCTTGATTTCTTTCATTGCCATCCATTTACCTTCAAAAGTTGCAATATCATTGTTTCTGATAGCTGCGTAGAACTCCATTGTATGTATACACCAGAGCTTTTGGAGCCATTCATCCAGTGAGGGGCACCTGGGTTGATTCCATAATTTAGCTATCGTAAATTGAGCTGCTTTTGAACATTGATTTTGCTGTGTCACTGGAATGTGCTGCTTCTAACTCCTCTGGGAAAGGACCCAGGAGAGAGATAGCAGGTTCATACAGTGGATCCATCCCTAATTTTTTGAGGAATCTCCATTCTGCTTTCCAGAGTGGCTATACCAGTCTACAGTTCCATCAACAGTGTGTTAGTGTTTCTATCTCCCCACAACTAGTCTAGCATTTGTTACTGTTTGTATTCTTCATCTTTAGTCTGACTAAAGTGAGGTGAAATCTTAACATAGTTTTGATTTGCATTTCTCTGATTACTAATAATTTAGAACACTTTCTCATATGTTCACTGGCTTGCTCGATTTCCTCTGTTGAGAAATTTCTGTTTAGCTCTCTGGCCCATTTATTGATTGGATTGTTTGTGGGGGGGGTTGTTTGTTTGTTTGTTTTTGTAGGAGAGAGAGAGGAATCAGTTTTATTTAGTTTTTCATGTGGCTTTCATTGCTCCAGTACTTCATTGTGTATGTGGTGCTGGGGTTCGAACTCACGTACTCATGCATGCCAGGCAAGCGTTATAACTGCTCAGACAGTGCTCCAGCCCTTGTTTGTGTTTTTTCTATTAAGTTTTTTTGAGTACTTTGTAAATTTCAGATATTAGTCCCCTGTCAGAGGAATCACAAGGTCATGATTATCTCCTATTCTGTGAGTTCTTTCTTGACAGTTTTGACCAATTCCTTGGATGAGCAAATGCTTTTAATTTTTATTATTATTATTATTTTAGAGAGAGAGAGGGACAGTGAGAGAGAGAGAAAATTTCCATTTTATTTAGTTTTTCATATGGCTTTTGTTGCTCTGACACTTCATTGTGTACATAGTGCTAATGTTTGAACTTGTGTCCTCATGCATGCCAGGCAAGTGCCATAACCACTGAGCCACCACTCCAGACCCTGAGCAAAAGCTTTTTTAACTTAATGGCATCCCACTCATTAATTCTTTTTTTTTCCATTCATTAAATCTTGATTTTAAGTCTTTCGCTTTGGGAGTCTTGTTGAGGAAGTCGTCGTTAACTCCCATATGCTGGAGTGTTAGTCCTATTTTTTCTTCTACTAGTTGTATGGGAGCTAGTTTAATTCCTAACTACTTGATCCATTTTATTTTGATTTTTTGTTCAAGGTGAGAGATACAGATCTAATTTCAACCTCCTACATGTGGCTATCCATTTTGTCCTGCGCCATTTGTTGAATAGGCTGTCTTTCCTCCATGCTGTATTTTGACCCCCTATGTCAAAGATCAGGTTTTTAAAGATTTGTGGGTTTTTCTTTGTTCTATTCTTTTGGTCTTCATTCCTATTTTGATACCAGTAACACTCTGTTTTTGTTACTAAAGCTCTATAGTATAGTTTTAGATCTGGTATTGTGAATTCACCTGTTTTGTCTTTCTTGCTTAGTAATGTTTCGGCTATTCTGGGTTTCTTGTTCCAAATGAATTTGAGAATTGTTTTTTTCTATATCAGTTAAGAATGTCATTGGTATCTTGATGGGAATTGCATTAAATCTATATTGTGCTTTTGGCAGAATGGCCATTTTAATTATATTAATTTTGCCTAACCAAGAGCATGGAATGTCTTTCCATCTTCTCAGGTCTTCTTCAGTTTCTTTCTTCAGTGTATGATAATTTTCATTGTAGAGGTCTTTGACTTCCCTTGTTAGATTAATTCCCAAGTATTTTATTCTCTTTGAGGATATGGTAAATGGGACTGATTTCCTGATTTCTTCTTCTGTCCTATTATTGTTAGTGTACAAGAAAGCTATAGATTTATGAGTGTTGATCTTGTAGCCTGCCACTTTGCTAAATTTGTTTATAAGCTCAAATAGTTTTCTGATGAAATTTTTTTGATCTTCCAGATATAAGATCATGTTGTCAGCAAAAAGGGATAGTTTGACTTCCTCTCTTCCTATTCTTATCCCTTTGATTTCCTT
>PVKS010024758.1:0-30667 GCA_004027875.1 Aplodontia rufa | reverse complement strand
ACCAACTTTCTCATTGTCCAGGGTCTAGTCCCCACCTCCACAGATGAGTGGAGACAATCGACCCTTAGATCTCTGGGTTAAGCTGATTTTACTCATCATGATCTCTTCCATAACCATCCATTTACCCTTGAAGGCTGCAATGTCATTGTTTCTAATTGCTGTGTAATATTCCATGGTATAAATGTACCACAGTTTTTGGTTCCATTCTTCCTGTGAGGGACACCGGGGTTGTTCCCATAGCCTAGCAATAGTAAATTGTGCTGCTATGAACATCGATATTGCTGTGTCACTGTAATGTGCTGATTCTAAGTCCCCTGGAAAGATACCCAGGAGTGGAATAGCAGGGTCGTATGATGGAGTCATCCCTAGTTTTTTAAGGATTCTCCATACTGCTTTCCAGAGGGGCTGTACCAGTCTACAGCTCCACCAACAGTGTGTTAGTGTGCCTATCTCTCCACAGCCCCTCCAGCATCTATTATTGTTGATTTTCTTCATCTTTGCCATTCTGACTGGTGTAAGGTGATATCTTAATGTGGTTTTCATTTGCATTTCTCTAATTACTAAAGATTTAGAGCACTTTCTCATGTATTCATTGGCTTGATCAATGTCCTCAATCAATGTGAGAAGTTTCTATTTAGCTCTTTGACCCATTTATCAATTGGGATGTTAGTGTTTTTGTAGTTGACATTTTTGAAGATTTTGTAGATTCTGGATATGAGACCTTTGCCAGAGGAATCATAGTCCATGATTCTCTCCATTTCCATAGGAAACCTCTTGACTCTTTTGATTGTTTCCTTGGCAATACAAAAGCTTTTTAGCTTGTATTTTCACCCTCCATTCCTCAACCCCATGTTATAAATCAAGGGAGCAATTGACTTGTCTTTTTCCCCAGATTAGATACCTAACAGCTAGAATTATATAGGATGTTGTGGATAATATTTTTCATTTAATTGTGATTTTGATTTGGCTAACTCTAAACTTCAAAATATTCTTAAATCATAATAATTTCTCATATCATAAAATTTACATGACACTGTAGGATTTATCCTATATTGTTGGATCACACAGGAAAGAATTGGCAGACTCAAGCTTCTAGTCTTAGTCTGGCTCTACTGACGTAGTACTCCCTTTTTATTCAAAGAACGTGTTGCACAATACGTTCCTTAAGGATCACTATAAAATTCTGGAAGAATCTTTATTTTCAATTTTTTTAAATTACAGATACCATTTTGACAGTAATTTCCTCTCAAATAGCACTAGAAGATATACATCCATGTGGGTGCGAAGGAATGCCCACTACATTTAGCAGAAGACCATTGTGTGTAGAATCTCTTATTAGATCACTAGCAAGTCCAAAGCAGTAATTATTCTCAAGCTGTTCTTTTTTTCTTTTGATAACAGCCCTTTGGATGGTCAGAACTTATATCTATTATGTCTAATTCCTCTATCTAGTAAAAATTGATTTGATTTTCCAGGCATATTTTAAGTCATCAGAAAGGTGATATACACCATAATTTGAGAATCACTGCTTTAAGATAAATGATTTAATCTTGCTAGAGGATATGGTACCAATGAATTACTTCACAGAACTAGAAAAAAAAAGTCCTAAAATTCATTTGGAAGAATGAAAGATCCAGAATAATCAAAGCATTTCTAAGTCAAAAAAGCAATGCCAGAGACATTATAATATCTGACTACAAATTATACTACAGAGCTACAGTAACAAAAGCTGCATCGTACTGGCATAAAAACAGACACATAGACCAAAGTTATAGAAGACACAAACACATACATCTACAGTCATCTGATGGTTGACACAGGTGCCCAAAACATACATTAGAGAAAAAACATCCTTTTTAACAAAAGGTACCAGGACAACTCTTTATCCATATGTAGAAGAATGAAACTAGACCCTTATATGCTCCTGCTGGCAAATGGTGTCTGGGTGGACTACAGATTCCAGCAACCAAAATAGCCCGTTTCTAGTATTTGCAGCTATTCTTAGTTAAACTGGGAATTTGGGCTGGCTGCAGGTTTCTGCAGTTGAAATACTGCTAGGTTACTTCCCACCTTAAAATCAACCATATCTGCCCTCTGATTTACTGCTACTTAACCATTTGAGACCTTTCACTATTCTGGTTCCACTGCCATAAGACTTCCTATTTATTCAAAAATGCATTGTATTAATACAGTTATGCTAGGGTCTCTATAAATCCTGGAAGTCTTCCATTTCTTTTTCATTTTAAATGTTTTTATTTAAAGATATTGTTTTAGCAGTGATATTTCTCTCAAATGGAGCTAAAAGATGCCTAACTATATGTGCTATCACAGGAATAGAAGGCAACTACCAAGGGACTCTATTTGCACCTCCATAATTCCTTCACATTTTTCATAAAATATAACCTAATTATGCAGTAAAATTCATTATAGTCACAATCGGGCCCATGCTCAGTGGGACAGAATTTTATAGGAATATACATCACAAGGTGGGACTCTTAGCAGACATCTTGGTATTCTTTCTCCCATACTCCTTCCTACACTGATATTCCTGATATTCATCAAATAGACCCTCAAAAGTTTTGAACATGGGGACCTTAAATGTAGTTCTTACTGAACCAGAAACTGCTACAGATTGCAAATGAAAAGAAAGCTCATGGTATCCAGAATGTACTGTCTTTCTCATTCCCAAAGAGGAATGAAGTACATGACAGACAGGGGAGAATAACTATCATTGATATTTGCAGATATGATTGATCCCGTAAACTTTTAGATGAAAAATCCATGGTAAATTCTCCATTTAAAATATGTATAAGAAAAAACAAAAAATTGTAAAAATCTTTAAAAAGTATGTATAAGAGGGCTGGGGTGGTGACTCAGCAGTTGGAGCGCTTGCCTGACATGCACGAGGACCCGGGATCAAACCCCAGCACCACATACACAACTACGTGTCAGAGAAACAAAGGACAGATGAAAAACTAAATAAACTTGATTCTCTCTCCCTCCTTTCTCTTAAAAAATATGTATAAAATTGTATAGAACTTTTAACCACTTTTTTTAAAAGAGAGAAAGGAACAATGAAAGAGAAAGAGAGACAATCGAGTTTATTTAGCTTTTCATGTGGTTTTTATCACTCCGACCCTTAGTTATATATGTGGTGCTGGAATTTGAATCCCCACTCTCGCACATCCCAGGCAAGCACTGTAACCGCTGAGCCACTGCTCCAGCCCCTTTGAAGCCATTTTTAACCATATACATATGACATAAGCATGAAGGAGTTAGCCAGAAATCTTATATAATTATTACATGAATGTGTTTTAAAAATAAAAAGATAAATTGTTTATACAGAATATTTTAAATTTCAAAGGATATAACTGACAAAATTGAAAAACGAATTCAATGGTCAAGGTGCAAGCTTTTTATAATGTTCTCATAACAATAGCTTTTTCCAAAAGTTCATTTTTAGGATGCCCAAAATAGAAAGTGCACTGAACATCTGGTTCTTTCAGACTCCATTATGTGCAATAATTTATGGCAAATAATTCATATCCTAGCTCAGAAGTGTGTACCCTTGCCTTGTTCCAAGAATATCCCTGCACCAAAAATACACAGAAATAAATTGTCTTTGGAATGTACAACAACCTCATGATTTTGGATTCTGTTTCCAACTACTTATGAATGACAGGGTTTTAGAATGAACATTTAATGGTCACAAAAAAAGACAACTTTTCTATAGTTAATGGGAACTGATCAGTAAAAATTAAACAATTTTGAAATGTTCTAAAAAGCTCTAATAATTTTAGAATGAATAATCTAAGTCAGCTAAATTTCAATATGTTGATCCATCAGTTTCTTGACTGAGAAAATATACTCCACAGAGATCAAGGAGAAAGGGAAGGTGGAAGCTAAGCAGATGTGAGAGTCTGTTGGTGTCAGTGTGCGAGCAGGCCATGGGCCTTCCCTCTGAGCTTGCAGAGTATGCAATGGAGCCGTAAATGGAAAAACCATGCTAGTGTGCTTCCATTTCTTCTTAAGAGCTTCAATTTATTTTTATTTTTTTAAAAGAGAGAAGGATAGTGAGAGAGACAGAAAGAAACTTTATTTAGCTATTCCCATGGCCTTCGTTGCTTCAACACTTAGTTGTGTACGTGGTGGTGGGGTTTGAACCCGGGTCCTCATGCTTGCCAGGCAAGCGCCAAAACCACTGAGCCACCACTCCAGCCCAAAGAGCTTCAATTTAAATGGATGAGGCAACCCTTTTTCTCTACCAAAACAATGTTTCAGACTCAGTGGAGAAGTAAAAGTACCATAGCTAAGTTCCTTGAAGAATGTGATTCTTACCCAAATATATAAATAAATAAAAATAAAAAATAAACCATGATATGTTTGATTGTTCTCTACTCATCAGATTCAGAGAGAAAATTCTTTTCAGAAGATTGACAATAACCTATTTTATCTCTTTCTTTTTCTTCCTCTTCAAACACATTGTGGTGCTACTTCTAAAAAGAATTTTTCAATGTGCATTTCTCAATGGGATGCATCATATTAGTTTCATTGAATAACAAAGAAACTTAAGGGACCAAGCTCTAGGTATGTCCACTTAATAAAATATGAAATGCAGCAGCTGAACTTATAAAACAATTAGGTCATCAAGCATGTAAAGACTTCTCCGAGTGTACTATATTGCTTAGTTACAGATAAATATTTGACAGAAATGTGGGGTGGGATCATAAAATAAAGAAAGTATGTTAGAGTCACTTTCAATTAAAGATCAGGCAGTCAAAGAAATTATCACAAAAGATATTAAGAAATTATCACAAAATAGGAAAGGAAGATTCAATGTAAAAATTTCAATTTTTATATATATATATATTCTCAATGGGAGAAAAGAAAAATTCTTTTACCAAGTAAAAAGGTATCTAAAGTACAAGTTGGTTAACATTTTCTAGCACTATAGAATACATATTTACATATTGAGGTTTATCCATCTCAAAAGTATTCATAGTATCTTTTAACCAAAACACCTTGAAAACATTTAAAATATTTGCTTTCTTTAAGAAAATCTCTTAAAGACACTTTTTTTTTTTCTGGGGCAGGGAATCGAAGTGAGGGCATCCTATGTGCTAAGCCTGCATTTGCAACTGAGCTACACCCTCAGACCTAGACTCCTTATCGTTTCTGAAACTTTCCTCACACTTACCTGATTCAATCTTTCACTGAGAAAACAGACATTAAATAGCTCTGTTCTCTGATATCTCACTACTAATAATACCTCCCAATTATTTTCTTTTGCATCAAATACATTACTTTGCCCTATCTTACCTCACTACAACAAATCCCTCCACTCCTATACTAGATCACAGCCCATCTCCCTCTTCCAAAAAACTAGTTCATTAATTATTTTAAGTCCCCTCATTCCCTTTTTAAAGGGATATACACATTAAAATTGCTATCCAGGCAAATATAAAGAAAGACAGAGGCTGGACACAGTGGCATTTGCCTATAATCGCAGCTATTAGGGAAGTTGAGGAAGGAGGATCACAAGTTTCAGGCCAGCTTGGGCAACTGAGCAACATTTTGTCTCAAAAAACTGGGGGATATTGGATTGTAGCTCAGTGTCAGAGTGCTAGACTTCCTTCCTTAATCTGTGTGATAAACAGAACATTAAAGAAGATGGCTAGACATCCCATGTTCTTGGATAGGTAGGATTAATATTGTTAAAATGGCCATATAACCAAAAGAAATCTACAGATTCAATGAAATCTCCATCCAAATACTAACTATATTCTTCATGGAACTAGAAAAGAAAAAAATCATAAAATTCATGTGGAAGAATGAAAGTTCAGAATAGCCAAAGCAATCCTCAGGAAATAGAGCAATGCTAAAGGCATCACAATCTATACTAGAAACAGCAATAAAAAACAGCATGGCACTAGAATAAAAATAGACATGTAGACTAATGGAATAGAATAAAAGACACAGACAAAAAGCCACACAGCTACATTTATGTTTTTCTTGACAAAGGTACCAAGATGCATGCTGGAGAATAGACAGCATCTTTAATAAATGGTTCTAGGGAAACTAGATGTACATACAGAGAAGAATGAAACTAGATTCCCATCATTCACCCTATGTATGTCTAAGACCAGAAATTTTGCAATCGTTAGAAGAAAAAAAAAAAGTGGGAAAGCACTTCAACATGTAGGCACAAAGACTTCCTGAATAAGATTACATATATGTAACTCAAAAAATAAGAGCAACAATTTACAATAGCTAAATTATGGAATCAATCAAAATGCCCCTCATAGATGAATGGATCCAAAAATTGTGAGATACATACACACACACACACACACACACACAGTGGAATTCTACTCAGCAATTAAAAACAACAATATTGTGGCCTTTGAAGGTAAATGGATGGCAATGGAAAAAATCATGGTGAGCAAAGTTAGCCAAACCCAAATTCAAGCGTCGAATGTTTTCACTCATTCGTGGAGGCTGGAGCTAAACCTAGGCCTGTGTGAAAGGTAGTCAAACTCATGTATTAGACCCAGCAAAGGCATAGTAACACATAATCTAGGGCAACCTAGATATGTAACGGGGGGGCGATGAGGAAGGGGAGAGGATAGGAAGGGACCTAGAGAGACAATTAACAATATACTCTTTACCCCCCGAGAATCCAAATAATATTTAGGTAATTATTCAATTCTAGAAAATTCACAACCTAAGCATTTATATTGTTTATAGAGGTGAAGCATAAAAAATTCAAGAAACTGGGTGTGGGTGATAGGGGGATAATTCTGGTTTAAGAATATATGCATATCATATTGTTACTTTATATGCATTTATGATTGTACAATAACTCATTTCCATAATAAAAATTTTTTAAAAATAAGAACAAGAATCAATAAATGGAACAGCATTAAATTTAAGTTTATACATAGCAATGGAAATAATAAACTAAAGAGAAAACTGACAGAATGGGAGGAAATCTTTGCCAGCTACTCTTCTGACTGTTTTAATATCCACAATATAAAAGATCTCAAAAAACAACTGTATGAAATTGACCAAATTAGGCTATGTAGATATATGAATAGACCATAGTGAATTCCACCTTTACCCATATGTAAACACACAATAAGTAAATAGAAAGAAGACCAGTAGAGTAGAGGAAGGAGAACAGGAGGAGATGGGGAGAAGAGAAAGAGGAAGTACCAGGGACTAAAATGGAATAAATTATATTCCATGAATATATGATGATGTCAAAATGAACCCCACTATTACATATAACCATAATTCACTCATAAAACACTGTTTTTATTTTTAAAAAACCTCAACATTAAAATACTCAAATCAACAAATGGGCAAATGAAATGAACAAACAAGACTCAAAGAAGTAAAATAACTAACTATATGAAAAATGTTCAACCTCTTTAGCCATCAGGATGACACAAATCAAAATTATATTCAGATTTTATCTCACTCTAGTTAGAATGGTAATTACCAACAGTAAAAATAATAAATGCTGGTGAAGTTGCAGGGGGAAAGGAACTCTTACATATTATTGGTAGGAATGTAAATTAGTACAACCACTATGGAGTAACACCTATCATGATTTCAATTGTAATAATTTTGCCTGTTTTTGAATTTTAAACTGATGGAATTTAGCTTGTATTTAGCTTTACTTTCTGTGTTACAGTCCGTTGTGTGATATATATGACTTACCCATTAAAAAAAAAAACTAAAACTATGTTCATAGCAGCTCAATTTACAATAGCTAAATTATGGAATCAACCCAGATGCCCCTCACTGCATGAATGGATCCAAAAGTTGTGGTATATAAATACAATGGAATTCTACTAAACAATTAGAAACAACAATATTGTGGCTTTGAAGGTAAATGGATGGCAATGGACGAAATCATGCTGAGTGAAGTTAGCCAAACCCAGAGACTCAAGGGTCAAATGTTTTCCCTCATTTGGGGATGGTAAGGCAAAACCCAGGCTTGGGTAAAAACTCTTGTACTAGACCTACCAAAGGCATAGCAGCACTTAATCTAGGGGAACCATAGATAAATGGGGGATGGGTGAAGGGGAGAGGGAGGGAGAATAGTGAGGGATCTAGGGAGACAATCAACAATGTAGCACTCTTTATCCCTCTGAGAATCCAAATAATACTTATGCAATCATTTAATTCTGGAAAATTCATAATCTGAACATTTATATCACTTGTAGTGATGAAATATAGAAGAATCAAGAGACTGGGGTGTAGGCAATGTGGGGGTAATTCTGGTTTAGGAACAAATGCATATCATATTACTTTATATGCATTTAGATTATATAATAACTCAGTTCCTTAATAAAAATTTTTAAAAAGCTAAAATAGAACTACCTTATATATGATAAAGCTATATCACACCTTCATATTTACCTGCAGGAATTAAAGTTTATTGTAGCACATTTCACATTGGTCAAGCTATGAACACAGTATAGGTATGTCACCAGATGAATGGATGAAGAAAGTATGGCATATATATACTCAATGGAGTTTTTTTTTAATTTTTTTTTATTTGTTCGACATAGTTTTTGGAGGGAACTGTTATTACATATTCATGCATAGATGGATATTGACAAAGTAAGTTAAGGCAGATCCTGTCCAGGATGCCGCCCCTTTCAACCACTCCCTGCTCCCATGTCTCCTTTGCTTTACATCCATGTTATAGATAGAAATAGGTATATACATGTATATTAATTTTTGAATTTTCTGATCCTCTCTGCTCGCCTGTGTATAGTTGGGCTGCTCATGGGAGTCGAGGGTTCCCAGCTGCATTGATAACCCCTGTAATCCCTCCCTCCCGCTGCATTGATGACCCCCAAATCCCTCCCTCTACCTGCATTGGTAAGCCCCCTAATCCCTCCCTCTAACTGCATTGATAGCCCCTCTAATCCATCCCTCCTCTCTCTGCCTCTTTCCCTTCTCTCCTCTCCTTCATAGTTGTGATTCCTTCTGCTTATGTGAAATTTCAATTATTTTGAGTTTATTATTTAAACTTAGGTAACTTTCATTCTGCCTTAGATTTTACTCTAGCTTCCACATATAAGAGAAAACATTCAGCCCTTAAGTCTCTGAGTTTGGAATATTTCACTCAGCATAATGTTTTCCATCTCCATCCATTTGGCTGCAAATGCCATGATATCATTCTCTAATGACAGAGGAGAATTCCCTTGATGGAGTTTTATTCAGGCATAAAGAACAAAAAATATGCTATTTCAAGGAAAATGGAAGGAACTGAAGACCATAATTTTGAGTGAAGTCAAATCCGGAGAGAAACATATTGTATGTTTCTCTCATATACAGAAGCTAGAGGAGAAAAAAACAACATGGAAAGAAGGAATACCATGAAGATAAAAGTGAGACCACTAGTATAGAGGAAGAGAATTAAGGGGAAGAAAGAGAAAAGGGTGAGAAAGGTGAAATTGATCAAGTTACATTCTTATATATATGCTAATATGCCACAATGAATTCTCCCATTATGTATAATTAAAATGTAATAATAAAAAGTATTTGAAGATTAAAAAATACACCACATGATAACTGCTGGAAGGGAGAGTAATTTGAAACATGTGAAAAGGCTTTGCCAGCACACCTGTCTTACTCAGTGCCCAGGCAATTGATTTTAGCTTTCCCCATCTTGAGCTATCTTTCCAGCCACACATGCCAGGCACTAAGAGTTAGGACTTCCAAAGGATAGGAACATGTTAAGATGGAGGAAGCAAGTTCCTTCGCCTGTGCCAAGGAGGTATTAGAAATTCTCCATTATCTTCAAGTAGATGATAACATCTCTGTCCCCAATAATTTAGCTTTCTCTAATTGATTCATTAGCTTCTTTATGTAGTTAGGCCTGAACAAATAGATGAGGCAGCGGTCAGAGTCTCTTCTCCAGTGGAAAGATTTAATATATTTACATTCTAAAAACTTGGAAATTCTTATAATAAAGATCAGAACTTAACTTGCTATTTGAACAAATACTTTTGTATGGGGAAAACACTAAAAATGTAAGGTGTTAGTCTCAAAATGAATGAATGACCAATAGGTTCACTCTGAAAGGACTTTTTCTCTCTGATTTTTTTATTGAGAAATTTATTTTTGAACAACCATACAAGTTTTTAACAAAATAATATAAAATGTGTATAGATTCTGGATATTAGATTTACCCCCTGGAGTGCTACCCCCAATTACCCACCCTTATCCCTCCCTTCCCCTTCCCACAATATCTCTAAAAAAGTATTAGGTTGTATAACATTACATCTTATCTGGATTTAACACATGATAACAGACCATCTTTCTCAATGGCCAGGGTCTAGTTCCAGCTTCGACAGATAAGTGAAGACATTCGACCCTTGGTTCTCTGGGTTAAGCTGATTTTACTCAGCATAATTTCTTCCATAGCCATCCACTTACCTTCAAAGGCTGCAATATCATTGTTTCTAATTGCTGTGTAAAATTCCATGGTATATATGTACCACAGTTTTTGGATCCATTCATCCAGTGAGGGACATCTGGGTTGTTTCCATAATCTAGCAATAGTAAATTGAGCTGCTATGAACATAGATATGTCATTCTTTACTGACATAGAAAAAGCAATTCTCAAATTCATTTGGAACAATAAGAATTTAACCTAGAATTGCCAAAACACTACTAAGCAAGAAAGATGAACCAGGGGGTTTTGCCATACCAGATTTCTCTCTAGTTTTTAAGGCAAGTTCTTCATAATGCCAGGAATCATGTTAGAGACTCGTTGGGTCATTTTCTTGTTAGATGTTACTCTCAAGCCAAGTGCATAGTGACCAAAGGCATCAACTCCTAGTTTGTTTTTCCAAGAGAGTCCCCATCTGTTATGGTTTGGATGAGAATGAGAATGAAGATACAACATGTACAAATCTCTGGGACAGTATGAAAGCATTCTTAAGAGGAAAATTTATAGCACTGAGTGCCTTCATAAAATATCTTGAGAAATTACAAATAAACAAGCTTATGCTCCATCTCAAATCCCAACAAAAAAAGAACAATTCAATCCCACAACCAGTAGAAGACAGAAAATAATCAAGATCAGAGCCAAAATCAATGAAAATGAAAATAAAACAAATATAAAGAATCAACAAAACAAAGAGTTATTTCTTTGAAAAAATAAATAAAATTAACAGATCCCTAGCTAATCTCACCAAAAGAAAGATTGAAATGAAGCAAATAAAATCAGAAAGGAAAATGGAAAGATCACCACTGACCCACCTGAAATCCAGAGGATTATCAGAATTTATTTTGAAAAACTATGCTCCTCCAAGCTGGATAACCTGGAAGACATGGACAAATTCCTAGCCACATACAACATTCCCAAATTGATGCAGGAGGAAAATAAAAACTTAAACAGACCAATATCAGGTAATGAAATTGAAACAGCAATTAAAAGCCTTCTAAAAAAGAAAAGTCCAGTACTTGATGGATTCTCAGATGAGTTCTACCAGATCTTTATAGAAGAACTAGCACCTCTCCTTATTCAGCTATCCCACAAAATTGAAAGGGATGGAATCTTCCCAAATACATTTTATGAGGCAAACATAATCCTGATACCAAAACCCAACAAACACACATCAAGAAAAGAATACTATAGACCAATATCCCTGATGAACATAGATGCAAAAATCCTAAATAAAATTCTAACAAACTGTATTCAACAACACATCAAAAAGATAATACATCATGATCAAGTGAGCTTCATTCTAGAGATGTAAGGCCAGTTCAACATACACAAAGCAATAAATGTGATTCATTATTTAAACAGAATTAAAGACTAAAACCATATGATCATCTCAATTGATGCAGAAAAGGCCTTTGATAAAATCCAGCACCCATTTATAGATCAAAACTCTGGAGAAGAAAGGGATCAAAGGATTTTACCTTAACTTTGTAAGGGCCTTTTATGACAAGCCCAGAGTCTACATTATACTAAATGGAGAAAAACTGAAAGTATTCCCATTAAACTCTGGAACAAGACCAGGTGTCTACTTTCACCACTCTTATTCAATATGGTCCTTGAAACCCTAGCCAGAGCAATCAGACAAGAGAAGGCATTTAAGGGTATACAAATAGGAAAAGAGAAGGTTACACTATCTTTATTTGCTGATGACATGATACTATATCTAGAAGACCCCAAAAGCTCCTTCAGAAGATGTCTAGATCTTATAAACGAATTTAGCAAAGTGGCAGGATACAAGATCAACATGTATAAATCATTACCTTTCCTATACTCCAACAGTAATTCTGCTAAAGAAGAAATCGCGAAATCTGACCTGTTCACAATAACCTCAAAAAGAATAAAATACTTGGAAATTAATCTAACAAAGAAAGAAAAGAACTCTACAATGAAAACTACCAAACATTGATGAAAGAAACTGAAGAAGACCTGAGAAGATGGAAAAGGGTTAGGCAGACTCAATATAGTTAAAATGGCCATTTTTGCCGAAAGCACTGTACAGATTCAATGCAGTCCACACCAAGATACTAATGACATTTTTCACAGATATACAAAAATCAATTCTCAAATTAATTTGGAACAATAAGAAACCCAGAATAGCAAAGCATTACTAAAAAAAGAAAAAAACCCAAACAAACAAAAATGCAGGAGATATCACAATACCTGTCCTAAAATTATACTATAGAACTGTAGTAACAAAAACAGTGTGGTATTGATATCAAAATAGGCATGAAGAACAATGGAATAGAATAGAAGATACTGAGACAAATCTGCAAATACTTAATCATTTGATATTTGACAAAGGGGGCAAAATATAGCTTGGAGGAAAGACAGCCTGTTCAATAAATGATGCTGGATAAACTGGACAGTGATATACAGAAAATTGAAATTAGATCCTTATATCTCACCCTGCACAAAAATAAAATTGAAATGAATCAAAGATTTAGGAATTAAATCAGCAACAATTACAACTATTAGAAGAAAAAATAGGATCAACATACTACCATATTGGTGTAGGCACTGACTTCCTTAACAAGACTCCCATAGTGAGAGAATTAAAGCCAAGAATCAATGAGTAGGATGCCAGTAAACTAAAAAGCTTTTGTATAGCTGAGAAATTAGTCAAGAGAGTCAAAGGAGAATCTATAGAATGGGAGAAAATCATCTCCTGCTCTACCTCCATCAGGGGACTAATAGCCAGAATATACAAAGGACTCAAAAAAATTGATACCAAAACCACAAACAATTCAATCAATAATTGGGCCATGAAATGAAACAAATTTCTCAACAGCAGAAGTTCAAAAAGCCAATAAATATATAAGAAAGTGTCCTACATCATTAGCAGTCAGAGAAATGCAAATCACAACATTAAGATCTCACCTCACCCCAGTCAGAATAGCAAAGGTGAAGAATACAAATGATAACAGATGCTGGAGGGGTTGTGGGGAGAAAGGAACATGTGTACACTGTTGGCAGTACAGCCACTCTGGAAAGCAGTGTGGAGATTCCTCAAAATATTCGGGATAGAACCACCATGTGACCCAGCTATCCCACTTCTGGGTATCTTCCCAGAAGAGAGAGAAGCAGCATATTACTGTGACACAGCTATATCAATGTTTATAGCAACTTGATTTATAATAGCTAAATTATGCAATTAACTCTCATTGGATGAATGGAGCTCTACTCAGCTCTTAGAAACAATGCAGGTAAATGGATGGATATGGGAAAAAAATCATGCTGAGTGAAATAAGTTATACTCAGAGACATAAGGGTTGAATGTTTTCTCTCATATGTGGAAGCTAGAATAAAACCAAGGATAGGTTGAAAGTTAGTCCAATTTATTTACTGGACCCTTCAAAATCAATGTAGCAAGTAATGTGGGGGGACTATAGCTATAAATGAGGGGAGAGGACATGGGGAGGAGAGAGGGAGAGTGGGGAGGGAGGGAAAAGGGAGACTATCAATTCTGTAGTTTATACTTGACTTCCTTGAGAAATAATACTTACGTAGGCATTTAAAACCTGAAAATTTAAAAATTAATGTACATGTAGAGGACATTTATGTCTGTAATAGGGGGAATTACAGTGGAGACAAGAAAGAGGGGAATGGGAGAAAAGAGGATATCTTGGATAAGGATCAGGTTCAAGTTACAATGTCATCACATATGCATATATAAATGTGTCAAAATAAATCCCTTAAACATGTAAGATTATATTGAATTAATAAAATAAATGAATAAAATTTTCTTTACCAAAAAAAAGCTAATTTCAAGCCAAGTGCATTATGACCAAAGACATCAACTCCTAGTTTGTTTTTCTAAGAGAGTTCCCATCTGTTATGGTTGGAAATGAGATGACTTCCCAAAGGCCCTGTGTTAATGCAGGGATATTTGGAGGTAAAATGATTGAATTGTAACAGCTGTAACCTAATTAGTACATCCCAGTTTGAAAGGCTTGACTGGAAGAGGAGGGTCACTGGGGGGCATGTCCTGGAAGGGTTCATTTTCCCTGTGGCTCCTTACCCACTTCCTGACCATCACAAACTAGATAATTTTCCTCTGCCATGCTGTTCTGCTATGTTCTGCCCACACGTTGGGCCCAGTGCAATGGTGTTGGCCTACCTCAGACTAAACCTCTGAAACCGTGAGTCAAAATAAGTTTTTCCTCCTCTAAGTTGTTCTTAAGAGTATTTTGGTCACCATGACCAAAGCTGACTAATACACCACCCCCACAGTCTTAGCAAAAAGTAATCCTAAGTCAACAACCCTAACAATGTATCTTAGCTAATAATGCAGAATTTAGACCTTTTAAATTTTTATCTTTAAATGAAAGCAGATGATACTTTAAATAGCATAAATAACTCCCACAGCCATTCCAAACATGCTCCTTCCTCCAACACAGCAAGTTCCAGAAATTCTCAGTTGTCTACTATTAATGTCAACAGTGACATATTTAATGCTGTGGACATGACTAGACCTTGTTTCCCCCTCTTTCCTTTATCCTAACACATTTGTAGATTTATCTTTCAGTTTTCTCAATATATCAAGCCCATCTCCACACTACGTACTTCTCCCATGTGTTTTGGCCCAAAACTCTCTTGCTTTTTATTGTTAAACTAACTTGTATTATTTTTCAGTCATTGGGTAATCATCTTCCCCCAAGTTGAGATGCAAACCGAACAGAATGGTCTTCATGCTTTCAATTCCCTGTGCTCTTTTACAATGTTCTCAAAATTATGATTAAATATGTAATTATTTGTATGATATCTCTGCCATCCATAAATTGGAAAATCTAGTCCCCAAGATCATTATGGTCTATTCACCACTATCTTTTGCACTTGGCCCATACCACATCATAGGAATGCATTATTGATACAACCAGATTTACTATTGTCCACACCTTGGGGAGAGAGTCTCAGCAAATCTTTTATTAAAGCAAAATGTTAAGTTTCTTGAGACACTTGGTATGACTTGATAATATAGACTCCTTTAGAAGACAAAGTCTTAATCATAGTAGAGAATTCATTTATCTCTTTTAGCAATTACTGCTCCACAACTCACCCCTACCCAAGTCAGTAATATTCATAGACTTGAAGAGGAATATTTTTTGGCAAACAGTTTTGTCTGGGTAGTTCTCTGAAGTCTACACTCCCTGTCAAGTCTTGGCATTCTTCTCTGCTGGAGCATTTATATAATTAACAACAACTCCTGGGTTACTCAAGGGGCTTTTATGCTGGTAGCTCACCTGTGGATCTTACTGAGCAGACCCTGAAAGGTACCATGAAAAGAAACACTGGTAAAAATTCGATGGTGGAAACAAACTTTAAATCAGAAAAGTGGAAAGTCAATGTCCTTGAGCTAAGTGAAAGGTCAGTATACTTAGAAGAATAAAGGCGAAATACCTCAACTTTATCAACTCAAAAAACTCAACATTTTTTAGAAGAATTTTACAGCCAAGAAAAATCACCCCTGAGAATTCTCTGGTTTCACTTATACTGCATCCACAAGTCAGGGTAGGCCAAAGATGACTCTAATGAGAATAGACATTCTCAAGACTGGAACAGACTTTTGAAAGGATACTTATGACCACTCTAACAGTGTTAACACACTCCCAAGTCCCTTATTTCTTATATGTGTATACACACACACACACACACACACATACACACACACACACACAACCATGAGAGGAATTAGGAATGTGCTAGTTAAAGATGGTCTAAAAATATAGAATGTATGTTAAACTTGGATATAAGTAGTGATGGAAAAGGAGAACATATGAAACCAGGACTTCTTATTTATTTTTACTTTTTTAATATGGATACTGGAATATTTAAGATTACAAATGCCAGCTGTGTGTGGTAGAATGTGCCAATAATTGCCATTACTTGAGAGAGAGAGGCAAGAAGATCATCAGTTGAGGCCAGCCTGGGTAACATAGTGAGACACTATTTCCAAAGCAATAATAAATAAAGTAAATTATATATAGCTCACATTTATAACTCACGTTATGTTTCTACTATACATTACAACTCTGGAACAACCACTAGAAACACATAGAAAAGATAAAATTGAATAAATAAAGAATAAAGAATATAAAATGAAATATTAAAATAATCAAATGATAAAAGACAGGAAAGAAAGAATAGAGAAAAAAGCTAAAGGAATAAATATAAATTTAATACCAACATAATGGACTTAAACATAAATGTGTCAATAGCTTTATTAAATATGTAAAAATTTGCAAAAACTGGCACAAAAAGAAATAGAGAATACAAACAGACCTATATCCACTAAAGAAATCAATCAGTAATTCAAAATAAAATCTCCACGAAGAACACTCAACCACAAGATGGTTTCAATGGTGAATTCTATTAAACATTTAAGAAAGCAATAGTATCAATTTTATATCTATTCTTTTAAAAAAAGTTAGAAAATGGGACAATACTCCCAAATTCCTTTTGTAAGGCCTAGATAATGTTAATATCAAGACCACAAAAACAGGTTATAAGAAAAGAATATTAGAAGCTAGTGCCCCTCATGAGTACAGATAATAATAAAATTAGGACATAGAATCTAAAAATACATAAAATATGTGTATTATGAACAAGTGGGGCTTATGTTAAACATGTGAATTGACTTAATTTTTGGAATCAAATTTATGAAAATCATTTACCTGAGTAACAGACAAAAGGAAAATAATTGTACAATCATTTTAACAGATATAGAAAATACTGAGGCAATTTACCATCTATTTTTAAAATATAAACTAAGAAGTTTCTCAACATAGCAAGCATCTTAAGGAAAACCTGCAGCTAAGAAGATATTCAACATTGAAATATCAGATGCTTTGTACCTAAAATGAGAGCAGTGCAAGGATGTCCATTCTTACCACTTACATTTGACATTGTACTGGACGACCTTGCCATTGTGATTAGGCAAAAGAAAAAAGCACTAAAAAATGTACAGAAGAAAGTAAAATTTCTTTTACTTCATACAAACAGAGACATTGGAGAGAATATGGCATTTAGAAATAAATCCCAGTTTATAACAAAGCTATGACTGGCACACAGTGGGGAAAGAGAAATCTCTTTAATAAATTATGCCAAATCAATTGATGAGTAATTAGGCTTTGATACGTTCCTCATATTGTATACAAAGGTCAGTTTCACCTTGATTTTAAATATAAATGCTGAGGATAAAAGAACAAAACCTTTAAAAATAACATAGAACAATATACTCATGATCTTGAATTAGACAAAGCTTTCTTAGACAGGAGAAAAGGACTAACCATAAATGGAAGATTGAAAAATTAGAATCATTAAACAAAATAACATAATTTCAATTTATTGAAATAAGCCATGAAGAAATGGATAGTCAAGTCACAGAAGGAAGGAAACATTAACATTCAAGAATTCCCACAAGTGACCAGGAAAAAGAAAGCCAGGTAGTCCACTTAAAAATGGTGGAGGTTGGGCATGGGGGCTTAAAAAGGCACTTCTCAAAATAACATTCAAATAGACAACAAAAATTCCTAAGGATATCTAGCATGTCAACATGAGAGAGCCTCTGGTACACTGTGGAATGTAAAATTGGTTTAATCACTTTGGAAAACTGTTGGACAGTACTGTTAGCAGCTGAATATTCATAGATCCTATGATCTATCAATTCTGCTCCAAAGCATAAACTAAAAGAAATACCCAAGACTCAGGCAAGGATGATTGTTCTTGACCAGTAGCAGAACTAGGGTGAAGTAAAAGAGGTACTATGCTCCATATTTAAAGGAGCACTCATTTTCAGGGTCACATCACTGTGGCCCTGAGTGCTTCCTTAAATTTTGCATCCTGGAACCTCTTGTCTAATCCAAGTTCCAGTTTGTTCCTGGCAGAGTTCGTAAGAGTCCAAATGCCCAAATATCCATCAACTGCATAGTCCTTAATGATGTCATATTTAAAGATTCACTATATGCCAGTGAAAAGAATGAACTAATAATAAGAAATATTATGTGTTGATCTTGCAAATATGATGTTGAGTGTAAGAAAGCTGTCACCAAGTAGTGCATGAGTTCATTCATGAAATTCAAAAACAGCAAAACTTATCAATTACTATAGCAATGAGAGAACTTATTAGTTTCAGAAGGGATAATAATGAGGGTGCTGAAAGGAGGATTCTGAATTCCTGGCAAAATCTGTATCTTGACATAGTTACATTAAGTATGTACACTTAGTAAACATCCATTGAGATGGACATGATCATTATATATCTTAAATGTATCGTTAGATGTTACGCATGATTTACTTAATTTTCTAAGTGTAATTCAAGTAAAAAGTTTACCAAAAGAAGATCAATCGCTGGAAAATGAGCATCAAATTCTACATATGTTGAGGAAAAGGGAAGTGAGTACCATAATGGATGAGTAGAAGGGCTTTCTCTACATGGCTGATGCTTCATTAGTGTTAAATTACACTGAAACAAATAGAGAAAAATGACATAATTTGAAAGGGATGGGTAATAGGAACATGGTTCACTGTTTTTCTCTTTAGATTTTTGTTTCAAATGTCTCATACTTTTAGAAAACCAAAGTGGGTTATGTGGGACTGGGATGCGATCCACCAAGAGGGCAGTGCAACCCACATAACTATCAACACCTCTTGCAAAATGCTACAGTGGGCTGTTCTCTGCAGTAGATTCCTCATTCTGCTCCCTGCCAAGGTAGAATAGGATATTTGCAACAGCCTCTCAACTTCATGGGAGAAAATCATGCAAAATGTGGAGGACTTGTTTTAGTATTTCTTTAATATTACACATTTTCAAATCGAAGCTTCAGGAAGAATATCCTGCCCTCCGTGTCTCTGTTGAGGTCTGATGTTCCTTGAAAAAGCAAATCATAAGTGGTTCTGCTCACCTTTCACTGATCCCAAATCACAGGAAAGATCATAAATAAGATTAACTTTACACTTGGGAGAACTTCTATGTGACAGGCCTTCAACAGTGGATATAATATGGAAAGAGTTTATTTGCACTCTTCCTGTTGCCCTTTCAGCTTAGTTTTATAAGAAATTACCAGAAATGCTGGAATATTTCATTGCATTTCAGTTAGCCTTCTGTTCATTTCCATTTGAGAAATGGCTCCCTTTCATGTATTAGAAATAGATGCTCTGAAAATAGTCCTCCACCCGCTATGTCACTGCCCAGTGCATGACTCTCTATGCCATTGTTGTGGTCAGAAAAAACCAAGTGAAGAGTTTTCGTATAAACTTGAAATGGCCCAAGGCTCTGTGTCCAATTTGTGATAGGCTTTTCTGCAAACCTTTCCAATTGACTCTAATGCTCCAATGTTCTCAATTGACTCTAATTCTCTGTTTGTTCTGCTCTCAGTTAAAAGTGAGAACAAGGGAAGGAACATCAGGATTGATCCAAAGGGACATGGTGGCAAACCGGCCACATGGAAAGACTGCGGCAGACCTTACAGAACGTAAACAGCAGTTGTCTTAAGACTCAGAAGTTCTATATTAGAATTCTGGCTTGCTAACCTGATCAACCTCTGCAAAACCAACAAGATTTTTTTGGAATTTTGTGTGCTTGGTATGCTATGAAATGCTGAGGCATTAAAAAAAAGTGGCTATCATTGGCTCTCCTGTTTCATACCTTGAAAACACTTCCCAATATATCTTTTGTCAGGTTTCATTCTTTTCTCCATACACACATTACTCAATATATTTTGATTTCATTTCTTCCACCTCTTTCTACAAACTCTCGAGAGACTCTTTGTTGTTCTCATCATACTCTAAGGTGTCAAGGCATTTGAGCTTTTACATTTCTTGGCTTCTCTTTAAGTTTTGATGTGTTTGTAAAGCCATCTTTTGATTGAAATGAATGATGTGCCTTCCACAAGCAGATCACCAGGTGACAGATACCTCACAAAGGACAAGTTAACCAGATATTACCGAGTCACGATAGGTATGAGGTTCATGGGGATGAGGTCAAGAAGGGTCAGATTTTGAACAGAAGGGAATATGGTCCATGAGCAAGGAAATCTTTCCAAGCCATAAACAGTCCTACAGTTTTTCTCAGATTGCATGCTTTGGAATCTCATTGCTGTAAAATTGCTAAACTCTGAATTCATTTCTCCTCACCCGGCAACATGATATTTGCAACTGACAGGTTGGTATTTCATGTGGTTTGGAGAGATTTTTATTTTAAAAAAATATTTGTGTTGAACAGGATATGTTTATTCTTCCCTGCCTTGAATTTCTACTGACTTTCAGCTTAAGTCCTTTCCACAGGTAGTAATGTCATGGTGCTCATTTCCTTTTTTTTTTTTTCTTTTTTAATCCTTTCCAAGGGAGAAAGAGTTATTGATATGTTTCTCAGAGCTTCACACTTTCATGGAGGACATGGTCACGACTTTGGCCATTTTCTCTCCTTCTGCTTCCTTGGTAAAGCAGGGCCATGGTCCTGATCAGTGAAGCTGGATCAATAACTAAATTGCAGCCCAACAATGTAGCCCTAATTATCTTTAGTTCATTGGAGGAGGAAATGGGAGGAGCCAATTCACTCTCAACCCTTAGCCTTGTCTCCAAACCAGTTTTATGAGATATCCTTGCATTTTCCATTTGTCTAGAGATCCTGCCATCAGAGAGATCTCTAAAAGTGGATTCTGCCTCCTCGTAGCCCTAACAAGGTTGGTACCTCACAACCTCAATCTAGGGTCATGAACTTGAAACCAAGTCCTATAAATCTGTAACAAGGTGAAAGGTTTATGCCTTAATTAATCCCACTTCGCAATGGGAAATGTCTTTGGATAATGCAATTTGGGGATTCCATCAAATTTGGTTGTCCTAGGAAAGTAGCTCCTGCCAAAAACATTAATACCAGCTTTCTATTAGTGTTGAGTTAGACTCTCCTTCCAGGTGCTACAGCCTACAACTAAGTACAATCAGTCTTTCCTAGCAGCCTATAATATCTCATTTGAGCAAATCTGGGAATATAATGAGATTTTTATTAGTTTGGGTCAGAGCCCAGAATCACCACAAGACATAATTCAGCAGTATCTGTTTACGGCTGAGGGTCACAAGTCAGGCAACAGCCATGATCAGCTAACTTGAAGAATAAAACATCTGTCCCACCATTGCAAGATCATGAGTTTTTAGTCAATGAAAAGCAGGTTTGGGTGACAGGAGCATGCATTCAGGGAGAAATGGGACAGGAAATGGAGACTATCCTAAGGGAATTCTGTTCTTGTACTAGAAAGAAGTTTGAAAGGAGAATCCTGGGGCACAGGTCAGTATGCTTACCATTGTCAAGGGACACAAATATTCTCAGCGGGAAGGGAGACTGTGAAAACATTTTCTTGACATTTTGCTGTACAGCAGGATATTAAAAAAAGAGACTGAGGAAGAACATGTGTTTAAGGATTCCTTACTCTCCCCCTCTCCATATGGAAAAAGAACTGATTTCCATAAAAGGTGTCCCTCGGAAATTCTGGCAGGATATCAATTCTACTGTTGTCTTGGTTCAAGAGATAATTGATCAACACATCTGTACTTGCCTCATGGAAGTTTGTGACTGAGTTTCCAACAGTATGTCTGCACACTGCAACAACATTCTCTTGTTACAAACAGGCAGTGCTCAAAGAATGTTCTGTGAAGTTATAGTCCCTAGAGATGCTTTTACTTTGTGTGTGTGGGGGGGGAGGGAGAAGGGATGGGAGTAAGCTTGCAATTTTCAAATAGAATTTAAAAAGACAAAACAATAAATCCCTCCTGGAGAGTCACAAGGCATGATGATATAACAAAGGTTCTGAAAAATCCAACAAAAAGAATAATTATAATAAATCAAACAGAAATCCTTTTAACATTTTAAAACTGTATATTCTGAAACATGAGTGCTCATAATCCTTCCTTCCCATATAACAGCTAAACAGCTACTGGTATCCAAAAATCAAAGACTTTCCATTCAGAAAGGCTTATTTTTTTAAGGAGAGAGACAGACAGTGAGAGAGAAAGAGAGAAGCAATTTTATTCAGTTTTTCGTGTGGTTTTTGTTGCTCCAACACTCCATTGTGTACATCCTGCTGGGGTTCAAACCTGCCTCCTTGCACATGCCAGGCAAGTGCCATAACCACTTAGCCACTGCTCCAGCCCCCAGAAGGGCTTATTTTGGAAAACTTTATTAGCACCAAGAGATTCAAAGCATGTGGGGGTGATTCAACTCTCATTTACTACCCCAAATGCTGATGACAGGGACTTAAGGAAAAGAAAAATGGAGAACCCCTTCAACAGGCACATGTGAATGGCTCAATTTATTAGCTACCACCTATGAATTACTGTATTTATGGGCAAGCTGCCAAACATATCAGAAAGCAGCAGTCTGCCACACTCTAATACCTAACTGGAGCTTGCTGCACTAATTTATCCACAGACCATAAAAGAGAGCAGGTCCTTTCCCACATTCCTCAGATTCACTGCAAGAACTCTTCTGTGGCTTATGTAAAGGTTTCCTCCACAGCAACCCTTTCTTAAAGGACCGCTGGATCCCCACCAGCTTCATAGGTTACCTTTCAACTTGATCTTTTCCATCCCTAGGCCTCAACTCCTCTCTGGGGTGAAGAACAAATGACCAAGTGACAAGTGCAGGTTCAGGGAAGAGTGACACCTGTTGCAGTGAGCTGTTTCAGTATTAGAGATCACCCCAGCACTTGGATGTGAAACCCACAGTGTGTGGATTGGCTAGTCTTAGCTATACAGTTCCACTCCGTGCTTTGTAGCTGAGGTCATCCACATGGTTATGGATTTCAAATGGGACCGGAACATTTAGGGTAGCCATTTACCCTTATGAAGATCCTGTACACCAATGGCCTTTCATCTCTTCACAGTCTAGTCTGAACTTCTTCAAGGCATGGCGAATACGCTCCAAAAGAAGGTAAGTTGTAGCTTCCAGTTTTCTTAAAGCGTCTGCTCAGAACCCCCAGAACCTTACTTAAAATGCCATTGGTCAAATTACAAGTCCAGCCTAGATTTCACTTCCTGACATGAGAAGTGGTATGCAGATACAGAGAGCGGAAGGTCATGACCAGCTGTCCTGGGAGAGCATCTTCTACAACATCCCAAACTTAATGCCTCTCATTCTACAGCAGCAGTTGGTAGTGAACAGGAAACTGCACTCCATTCCTGATAAAGGTCCCTATCTAAACAAATTCAAAACTTTCTATCCACATCAATATAATTCTTTAGAAAAATAAAGGAAAGACTTTGGAAAACTCTATAGGGTTGCAATTGGAACAAAGTAAATGAGCACCTAATTCTATAAATTCAGTATTTAAGGTTAACTCTTTATTTCTTTCTGAAGGAGAGAACAGGACTAAAAACATATTCAGGAAGATAAAGGTTGAAAAATCCACAATTTGGGGGGATTGTTTGAATATTATTATGTTTCCACCTTGTTCTATTTATAGAGCATTTAACATAATGTGTTGTATAATTTTCTTGCCCAATGCTTCTATGTATTACAGTATACATGGGTTAACGTAAAACAATGTAGTCATACTGACCTTTTACCGCTTTGGGTGAAGTGTAGAAACCTTACTTCTGTTTAGTTCCCTTTACCCTCCTTACCTTTTATGTGCAACTGTCTCAAGTATTTCTTCTACGTGCATAAAATATAACATCACATGGGTTATATTTTTACTTCAACCTGTTAATTCCACGGAAGAAACTCATGTGAAGTAGAATAGTATATTTATTGTTCTTTTCACCTATTTTGATGTTCTTCCCTTATATGATGTTCTAAGTCGTCTGTTTTCATTTCCTTTGAGTTTAGCTAATTTTCAAGGGTTGGTTTATGCTTTAGTCAGCTATTCACTGCTGTGACTTAAGGACCTGACAAGAACAATTTTAGGAGGAAGCGGTTTATTTAGGGGCTCATGGTTTCAGAGGTCTATGTCCAGAGAAGGCCGGCTCCATTCCTCAGGGCTCAAGGAGATGGCAGGCTTGGCTCCAGAGTGCTCTTTTAAGGAGGAGCCTGGAATAACATATCCTGGGTTACTATGAAATTCCTGTATGGAAAAAATTGGTTCTCTGGCTACTCAATGAATTACAAATTAAAGTTCCAATTCTGTTCATGTTTCATTCCTCATTTATACTCCTTCCCAAGGAATAAGTAGGCTTCCTTCTTACCAATTGTCTGAGTGAACTCTGAGGCTAGAAGTAGCCACATCCAGAGGAGAAAAGCTAAATATTTATTTAACAGTATTATCACCTTTCCTTAAAGCAGCCAGATCTTCTTTTTTGTCTCATTCACCATGTAAAATACAAAGTGAAAATGAGTGGGTTATACAGCTGCCTACATAGAACATTTTGTGGGATGTGAAGAAGGGGCCCTGCCCAAAAATAATCTTCACAGCTGCCACGACATGATGCCTGGAATTCTATCATAGAGATTAATTTCATTCACTTATGCTATGACTCTCCTGGGATTCAAGAACAGAATGCAAAGACCCCAGGATATGGAACACGGAGAACTGTCACCATCCCTTAGCTGTCCGTCCCAGGGGGAGTGGCCAAGCTAGGGGTTCCTCACACGAAGCACAACCAGAGGTCTACAGCTTGGCATATTCCCGAGGGCCAAAAATGTGGGTGCATCTCAGGTAGTCAATCGTATGTTCCTAGAGATGAGAAAACAGGCACCACCTCCAATTTCAGGGTTCTGAAGGGAGTTAATGGGAGGGATGGAAAAAGGGGGACAGGAGGAGAAACAACCAGAAGGATACATTCTGAGCACCTTCTCCCAAAGGTTACCTTCTCAAGAGTTTTTAAATTAACATTTTGTCATCATGATGGTTAAGAACACCATGAAAACACATTAAAGAAAACAATGTAAGTGGTAAAAGCAGTTAAAAGAAGAACTTTTAGGGGGCTGGAGCAGTGACTCAGCAGTGGCTCTGCAATTTGAGAGCTTGCCCGATTTGCATGAAGATCCAGGTTCAAACCCCAGCATCACATACACAACTGTCAGAGAAACAAAAATGCCAGATAAAAACTAAATAAATTGATTCTTCTCTCTCTCTTCCTCTCTCCCTTTCTAAAAACAAACAAACAAAAAAGGAATTTTTAAATAAATTTTACCCACCCTATGAAAGTGCAGAAAAGATTTTAAATCAGAAATAGCTAACATTTATTTTGTACTTTCTAGGAGACTGATTATGTTCTGAGAACTTCATGGCCATTGGTAGTCATAAGAGCCCTGTGATACTGACATGCTTACTCCCCTTTTAAAGAAGGGGAAACTGAGGCGAGGAATGTAAATCAACTTGTTTATGATTGCACAGTGACTATGTGGTAAAGCCAGGAATGAACTCAAATAATTTGATGGTTGGAATTTAAAGCCTTTACTCTGTCACTACACTGTGATGCTTGCCAGCGACCATCACATGCACAAATGCGTAAGCATGCGGAGAACATGCCAAGAGGGAAAGAAACTGTTTTCAGCACTGGCCTCTAAGATGGAAAATTTTGAGACTGGAGTTAGGTTTTTTCCATTGTAATTTTTAAATTATAGTTGTTTAGTAGTGATATGAATATTGTTAGACTTTTATTGTGTGTCTTTATACTTATAAAATTAAAAGTAATATTGAAGTATTTCTTTAAAAAATAGCATATGGAAGCTCTTTCTCTAATTTTTATTCAAAGTGATTCAGAATTTATGGTCAATCAGGAAGTAATGAAAAACTGCTAGGAAAATAATTTCCCATCTCTGAAAAGTTGTTTCTTCCCTTCTTTTCTGTAACTAAACCCATGTCACAGAGCTGAGTTGCCTGATGCGCAGGCATAATTAAGGCATCCCAGAGAAGCCCAGGAGGCTGCATTCTGACCAGTCTTACCATCCTCAGCAGATCACTGGCCTCTGAAAGCCAAGTAAAATAATTGCAGGATTCTGAGGACACCTTTGAAAGCAAACTCCTCTCTCCTTTTTGGATAGATATTTGATCAACTATAAATGCCAGAGAAACTGATGTTCTCTACTACTTCTTTTTCTTTCCTCCCCCAGCCAACCTAAGTCACACAAAATTGCCTCCTTAAACAGGGAGGAGGTTGCCTTTTCCCTCAGAAGAGAGAAGCACTTTGATATTGCGACTAGAATCAGTTTCATGGATTGCCACTTAAATGAATTTGATAGAAATTAAAGTTATGTTAGAGCCAAAAAGGCAAGTATGGCAAATATACCATCATCAGTCTCTACGAGTAAATGGTTTGTGCTTGCAAGCCCTAAATCAGAAAATTAAGGAGTTTACTTACTGGGAAGGAGTTTAGTATCCAGTGAGCAAGCTCACTGCCCTACAGTCTGGCTTTTAGTTAATGGCAATGACTCACACATTAGGGAAGAGAAATGCAGTTTCAAAAGGCAACACTAATGATGCAATTCATCCATAGGAGGGATAAGTCTCTCTGTCTCCTGTATATTTGATTCCCCCAGTGACTCTTAACCCAGTTCAGCACCAGGATCCTTCCAAGGTGTATCTGGAAATACATGAGAGCATTCCTTTAGTGATCATGATCAAGAGGCATACTGGCACTGAATGAATAGCAGCCAGTGATGTTAAGTGTCCTGCAATTCATCCTAGATGGTCTTGTGCAGTGGAGATTTTCCCTAACTGATTGTGCATCCCTATTGCACAACACTTCATTAGACAGCTGCCCTACTGTCTCTCAGAGCCTCCAGCCTCCAGCACTGCTTTCTACTTCCCTTAAATGATCTAAGCAACTCTCTTTGCTGTAAAGTCATGGTTTTCTCCTCATTTTTAATGAAGAGGAAAGGCTATAATTCAACTGTACTCTGTACCATTTCAAGGGACCGAGAGCAGCACAGTAGTAGGGGGAAATGTTCCAAGCTCCTCAGAGGATACCTGAAACTGAGCATAGAGCTGAACACTATCTAGACTATTTTTTTTCCTATACATACCTATGATAAAGGTTAATCTATGAGCATAGCAAAAGATAAAAGCAATAGCTAATAGAAAAAAAATTATTTCAATATACTATGATAAGAGTTGTTTGAAACTTATGAGCTATTACTTTGTGGAATTTTCTATTTAATATTTTCTGATTGTGTTGATCACAGGTAACTGGAACCATGAAAAATGAAACCACAGATGGGGAACTGGGAGCTACCACACTGAAGTGATGTGCATGTCTTATGGACAGAGAAGAATAGGAGGAAATCACTCTTGAAGCACAAATAAGACTCACAAAATTCTGAGACTCAAGGGGATGTCAAGTTGGTTGGATTAGAAAAGAGGAAATGGATGAATGGAAACAAAGATTTGAGCCAAAGTGGACTGTCATGTGTCCTTCCTTTCTTCCTTCTCTTTCTCTGGAAATAGTTTTTTGGTGGTTGCTATCCACAGCATTGTGCAAGGCACTGTGAAACGATGGTGAGCAAGGAGTGACATGGTTTCTACTCCCACAGAGCATACACCTTCTTGAGGGAAAGTAACATTAATAAAATAATCACTCAAATAATCTGACAAATGAAGACCCACATGATCATCCTTGACTGCCTGTTACATTACCTCCTAAAGCAAATAGTGAAAAGGAGAAAGCCTTCTAGATTTTTCAGACACTTGAACACAGCTTGTTTTAACTTGGGATGAGTCTTCAGAGATCAGATCACTCTACTTCCAGAGTAGAGTGACCTACTTCGCACAAAGAGATCACAGAGTTATTCCCAACACAAGTGTTCTTCAGATCCCTCTTGGGGCCATCAAGAGCAATTGTGTCATTAAATTACTTCCACAAATACTGGTGGAATATAAATTCTGACCCTTGTTCCATGTAAAGGCCTGAGGACATAAAGATGATGTTTTACAACATGGTATTGATATCAAAACAGACATGAAAACCAATGGAATGGAATAGAAGATATTGAGATGAATCCATAAGCCTTTAACCATCTGATAGTTGACAAAGAGGACAAAAATATAGCATGGAGGACAGACAGCCTGTTCAACTAAAGGTGCTGGATGAACTGGACAATCATATGCAAACAACTGAAATTAGATCCATATCTCTTACCCTGCACAAAAAATCAAATTGGAATAGATCAAAGAAGGAATTAAACCAGCAACTATAGAACTGCTAGAAGAAAAAATAGGATCAACACTCCACCACATCAGTGTAGTCACCACCTTTCTTAACAAGACACCCATAGCACAATAATTAAAACCAAGAATCATTGAGTGGAATGCCAATAACCTGAAAAGCTCCTGCACAGCTGAAGAATTAGTCAAAAGCATCAAAAGAGAACCTACAGAATGGGAGAAAATCTTTGCCAGCTAAGGCTCCAACAGGGGACTAATATCCAGAATACATAAAGAACTCAAAAAACACCCAACCCACAAATAATCCAATCAATGAATGGGCTCAGGAACTAAACAGAAACTTCTCAACAGAAGAAGTCCAAAAAACCACTAAATATATGAGAAAATGTCTATATCATTAGCAATCAGAGAAATGCAAATCAAAACTTCACTGAGATTCCACCTCACTCCAGTCAGAGTGGCAAAAATGAAGAATATGAACAATAACAGATGCTGGAGGAACACTAAGAAGAAAGGAACACTAACACACTGTTGGTGGGACTGAAAACTTACAGTCACTCTGGAAAGTAATGTGTAGACTCCTCAAAAAATTAGGGATAGAACCACCTTACAACCCAGCTGTCCTACTCCTAGATGTTTTCCTAAAGAGCTAGAATCAGCATGCTACAAATACATAGCTACATCAATGTTTATAGGAGCTCAATTTACAATAGCTAAACCAACCCAGATGCTCCTCACTGGATGAAGGGATTAAAAAACTGTGATACACACACACACACACGTATATATACATACATACACACACACATACATACACACACACAACAGGAGATCGGAATGGATGAAGCAAGGGAGATTCTGGACTAGGATTGGCCTTAACTTACTTTGTCAATATTCAGGTATGCATGAATATGTAACAACATAAGACTATGTGGAACAACTAAAAAAATGAAAAAATAATATAATAAAAAAGCAAAAAAAAATGATGTTTTAGCTTTTTTTGCTTTTTGCTTTTACTAAGAGACCTGGCAAGAACAATTTAAAGGGGGAAAAGTTTATTTAGGAGCTCACAGTTTCAGAGGTCTTAGTCCATAGATGGCTCTGTTCCTGGGGACTTGAGGTGAGCTGAACATCATGGCAGAAGAGTGTAATGGAGGGAAGCAGCTCATGTGATGATCAGGAAGGGGAAAGAGACTCCACTTGCCAGACACAAAATATATACCTCAAAGACAGGTCTCCAACAACTCACCTTCTCCAGCCACACCCTACCTGCCTTCAGTTACCGCTCTATCAGGGGATTAATTCACTGATTCCCTGATTAGGTTGTGGCTTTCACAACCCAATCCTTTTTCCTCTAAGCCTTCTTGTGTTGTTCCACACATGAGTTTTGGGGTGCTACCTAGTATCCAAAACATAACAGATGAGTAGAAAGCATCTCTTGCCTTCAAAGGGCTGAGGCTAGAGAAGATAACATAACATAATGTGATAAGCACCTATGAACAGTAATGGCCTAGGGTCACAGGACCACAGAGAAAGGACTATTGACTCCTGAATTGGGTTCCGTCTGGTCCTAAGAGAGAATGTATGTGGATGGAGAACTCAACTTTTCAGTTTTTCCTGATAGTTTCACACTGTTTTTCTTGAATAAACTATCCCAAGATCAAAAGGTCCTTTTGTTGAGTCTGGATTCTCATGATGTTTCCTCTCTAAACATGAGTACAAAGTACTCCTTTAATAATACGATTTAACTTTGATTAGCTAAGTCAGAAAAATTCCCTGTACACACATGAATATTCTGTACATACTTTATGTGTACTTCCTCCACTTCCAGAATCCTCCACCCCAGTGAACAGACTCATTCACGGCTCAGTGTAGCTAGTGGTAAAGAGAAGAGTAAGAGTATATAGCCCATCTCTTCCACCCCTGACTTTGCCCTGACATGACTTGGTGTCCACAGCCAACCCACCCTGTGCTCAGACTTCTCATTCTCTCCTTTGAAGACAAGCTAAGGAAAGCTTTGCTGTCCCCCAAGGCTAGAGGA
>PVKS010024757.1:0-30691 GCA_004027875.1 Aplodontia rufa | reverse complement strand
TTGTCTTGCCAGATTAGCTCATCGATGAATAAATAAAATAAAAAGAAGAATGAGTGTGTGAGAGAGATAGGGAAGACTCTCCATTTCAATGTGTACGAGGAGCTATTACTTAATTTGGGCTACGATTAGACTTTAAAAGCCAGTGTCCCATTGGACTGATGCCTAGAGGTAGGCGTGGCTTTGTGAGAGATGCAAACGCTGATTGATGTCTTTGTACCATGGAATGACAGATGACAGCCACCACACAAGGACTTCGGTTAATGCAACACAGAGGTCAATCCTCTGAAGTCAAGCCTTCTGCATACTGAAGCCACAGTAAATATTAATTTTGTAACGTACACATAATTGAGTCTTCTATAGGAGACCAAAAAATAATCTTTCTTTTGAAATTATAATACAGCTTCTGATTGATTGTGACTTTAGTCTGGGGCTGCAGCTCAGTGGCAGAGCATCTACCAGCATGTGCAAGGGCCAGAGTTCCATCCCCAGCACCCCCACAACAAAGAAGCATGAATAAGATAATTACAGATTTCTTTAAAAACATCACAGCCTGTACGAACAACATCCCACAAAGCACACCAGGGTTACAGTGTTTTGTTTTCATTTCCTTCTTAACTCTTTTCCATTAAACATGTGTTATCAAGCAAGGAAAGAAAATAATATTCAAAAAAAAGGGGGAGGGAGAGGGACAGAGCCTTGCCCCCGGGCTCCTGCAACTGAACCAAAGAAATATTTTCTAAGAAGACACCTGGGGCTGGAGCAGTAGTGGCTCAGCGGTTACAGTGTTTGTCTGGCATGTGCAAGGACATGGGTACGAACCCCAGCACCACATACACAATGAAGTGTCAAAGCAACAAAAGTCAAGTGAAAAACTAAATAAAATTGATTCTCTCTCTCTCTCCTTGTCTCTGTCTCACTGACCCTCTCTCTCAAAAAAATAAAATAAAATAAAATAAAAAAGACGAAGAAGCCCATGATGACACCCCTGCTGGGACAAAGGCTCAGAGGTGGGGCACTTGCCTGGCAGGCAGGTGGCCCTGGGTTCCATTCCAGCACCACAAACAGAGGGAGGGTGTGCACCCAATGAAGGGGACTGTGGGCAGGAAAAGCCAGAGAGGGACAACTCAGAACCAGCATGGATGGTGTGCTTGGACGCTTCCCGCCCTCCCTCTGCCACCTGGCCCAGGAGGAAGGATGCTCCCTGCCATCCCACCTGCCAGAGCCAGGCTCCACTAGAAGGTGAGCTCAGATTCATGCTGGGGAATTGATGAGCTCTCTATCCTGGGGGCTCCTTTAGAGCTTCTCAGTTCCCAGGATCTCACATGGTGGGGTTTGGAGAGAGGAATGGTTCATTTGCATTCCATCGAGAAATCACTGGAAAACCGATCTTAAGGGAAGTTATTAAAATGATCAGCTTCCAAGATGGCATTGATCCCTGGAGGGTCTTGGGGAGCCTGGTGTGGAGGGCAGCATGGGAGGCAGCCTGAAGAGGACACCCACGAGACAGGGGGTTTCAAGTCTCCACGGGGGTGGGAACCACAGCAGGAGGGGTGAGTAGCTCAGACGTTGCCTAGGCCGTGTTCAGAGGCAGTGGCACCCAGAGCAGCGGGCCCTGCATGAAGAGGAGAAGCACCAAGCACAGAGGCTGCCAAGCACTCGCTGAGCAGCATTAGTTGGTACACAGATCGCCCGGGGTTAGGTCAGCGCGACACACAGACACACTTGGGGCTCACCTGTGACACGAGCCGTGCATGTGACAGTCCCTGAGATCTGTCTCACTTTCTGCATTTTAATTTCCAAAAGAATTTTGATGAGTTTCCGTCCATGCTGGGAAGGAAGCTGCGCTTTAGCTGTTGCCTGACACAACTGCTTGAGAACGGCATTCTTCCTTACAGGCAAGGGAGATAAATTAGGCCCCCAGCAGGTGGGGACTTAAAAGTTTCCAAATGACAAAACACAGGACTGAAAACACAACAGCACCAGGACGCTCAGCAACACACTGACCTGGCCCAGGGTACACGCTCGCCGTCCCCTGCCTGCGCCCCCTGCCTGCCCGTGCCTGCTGCCGGCCCATGCCTCCTACAATACAACACTTTCTCAACCTCAAGAGTTTTAAGAAGGGCTGGAGCAGTGGCATGGTGGTTACGGTGCTTGCCTGGTATGTGCAAGGACGCAGGTTCAAACCCCACCACCACATATACAACTAAGTGTTGGAACAATGAACGTCATGTGAAAAAATAGATAAAATTGATTCTCTCTCTCACACACACACTGTCCCAATCTCTTTATCTCTTTAAAAAAGAAAGAAGTTTTAAGAAAAGTTCAAAAAGAAATACTGAATTATTGGAGACAGTGACTGCTGGCACGAAGGGCTTGAGCCCAGTGGAGACGTGCGAAAGCGTAATTGCTGCTTCTGCGAGGCCAACATGTTGCCACTGAGTCAGCAATCTATTCTTGTTTTGTTCTTGGTGAAATTTTACATTTTCTGGTGGAGGTCTGACGATGTGAGAGAAAACATCCTAAACTTAACGAGAGCTACAGCAGCCGGATTCACATTCCGCATGTACATTCCACGCTGCAACAGAAGTCCAAGTCCATGCAAGATGTTTCTAAAAGATCTCCAGTGCATAGCCCACCGTGGAAATGCACAGGGAACTGGATTCTCAAAAATGCCAATTCAGGGGCATAATGCCACAAGCCAACAGAGGAGCATCACCCCAAACAGGACCAAATGGGCAGGAGGGACACACGGTCCCTCGCTTAGCCTGCCAACCTGGTGAGGAGTCCATGGGGACTACACCCTCTACAAAAAAAGCCTGGTGTCAAGTTAGGGGTGAAAAAAGCAACCTATAAATAACAACTCGGGCCTGTTCAAAGGCATTTCCAATTAAAACAGATAAAGCCCTCTTTATGGAAATCCAATCAAAGTGCGATTTGTATACAACCAGCTCTCCATAGATTATAAACACGGCCTCTAAACTCCCATGTCCGCATGGCTTCCCTGGCTCTCCGAGGCTGAGGTTAACCCATGCACGATGAGCAAACTCCGTGGGCACTCTTTGTTCACGGGGATCCTTCACCAGGCTCTGCCTGAGTGCTGCAGAAGCCTTGAGCCTGGCCCGGCCACTGCTGTACAGGGCCATACCACCCGTGCTGCTCCTGCAGGAAACAGATCAGGTCTGACCCCGGGTGTGCACTGGGTTCTGAAGACAGGGACGGAGCAACTCAGCCTTTTTATAACTCTAAGTGGAGATGAGATTTTGCATATAGGGGCATTTGTTAAAGAACTTGACCTGGGCCAAAGGGAGCCTGGCTTCACCCTCAGCTGCTGGGAGAGAGCTCAGTTCTTGTTTAGGGCAGGGTGCCCACGCTGGACCTGGGTGGGGCTGGCCATACCCAAGAGTCCCAGTGTTGGGGCTGGCCATGCAGAAAGGTAGACTCTGTGACTTCGAGTGGGAACCTGAAGTTCTACCAGTCAACCTGGAGATTGAGTCCAAGCAAGAGAGGGTCAGTCGGTCACGCCTGCAGGACGAAGGCCCAGTGAAGCTGGGGACGCTGAACTCGCGGGGAGCCATACTCCACCTGTCCCCTCACAAATGGATACCAAGCAGGTAAAGTGCCTGGGCTCAGGAGGGAGAGGACAGCAGAAGCCTCTGGGGCCACCCGGGCTCCACCGTGCCTCTGATTACCTCCAGGCCTTCCCTGCAGTGACCTGCGACCCTGTGAGCTGCAGTCTTTCCCAAGGGAGGTCTGGGTCTGCACTTGTGGCTGGTGTCGGCAGGGAAGCCAGACTCGGGGACTAAAAGTGGCACAGAGAGTGGCAGTGCAGCTGACCCAGACAGCAGGGAGACAGAAACACAAAGATCAATGTGACATCTTCCCCCCGCTTTTCAAATGCAGCTACTGGAATGTTCTGAGTTCCATCTCTGGCTGCACGGGGTGCACCTATCAATCAGCACTGGTATTAACAGCGCCTGTGTTTCTGGTGCCTTCATTTACTTACTTTCTCAAATGCAATTTGGGAAAACATGAGTTTTGGGCTGGGATTTTATGCTAAAAATTACAACTACCTACATAAACTACACACATATACATTCTCTCTTCTGAAATCACAAAAGAAAGAAAAGGCAAATAATGCCATAAGCTTTTCTAATCTGGGCTGGGTGTGGTGGTGCACACCTGTAATCCCAGCGACTCAGGGAATGAGGCAGTAGGATCACAAGTTCAAAGGCAGCCTCAGCAACTTAGTGAGGCCCTGTCTCAAAATAAAAAATAAACAGGGCTGGTGAGGTAGCTCAGTGGTAAAGCACCCCTGGCTTAAATCCCCAGTACAAAAAAAAAAAAAATGCTATTATGAGACTGCTCAAATTCTGGCTTGAGAATAACTAGGTAGTATCAACTAAACTGCTACCTGAGTTGGGCCTGCTCACTGAAATAAATAATACAAAATTAAAAACCAAAGCTGGCAATTCTAGTTCTATATTGAACAGAAAAATTGAATTAATCAAAAACTGTATCACTGTTTACTGTACATGAAAATGTCTCAACAAAAATCCACCTGAAATAATTCCATAAAGACAGCTGAATACAAAAAAATTATACTAATTAGACAATTATCAGCAAAAAAAACTAATTAAATAAAGGTATTGAGCTGAACTTTATTGAAAAATCCACCCACCAAAAAAGTACAAAAAGGTGTATTAAAAACACTTCAGGTCCAAATCTATAACAAGCACCACCTCTCACCCCCTCCTCGGAGGTCACAGGTCACCCACTTTGCCGCCTTCCAGGGTAACAGAGCGGGTGTGGTGGGGCTGCCCATGTTGGAGAGCGGTCCACGAACCGTGAGGGGTCACCTTTCCATTAGTAGAGCAATCTCTAAAATTCTAATTTTTTGCATGAAATTTCACATTTGTCATTGGCAATGAAGAACTTCAGTCGTTTTTTCTGCAAGGGACGGGCACAGCGTGCTGGCAAATGCCCAAGTCTGAGCAGCCATGCTCTATCCCCAGCTGGCCTCCCAGGGGAACCGTGGCCAGCTCAACTCGCACTCAGACAACAGGCAGGGCCTCTTCTGAGGGCGACCGGCTTGCTTCCTCCAGAAGGTGGCAGAGGCGCGGTGGGCACACTTTCTGTTTCATCACAGACTGTTAAAAGCGTGCATCAGAATCGCTTGATGAGGACATTTTAAGTGACGCTGGGTAAGTGGGTAGTGGTAACGGTCGATGGCCTGGTGCCCACTGGCACACTCACCTTGCTGTCCACACAGTGCAGAGGGCAAACTCTGCCTTAGCATTATCATGAGAGTAGGACTGACTCTGTGGAGCCCAGGAAGCGTCCCAGGGGCCCCACAGTCCTCGGACCCCATCTGAGGGTGGCTACCTTAAGGAGGCTGAGAGAACGTCAAGCATGGACAGGGATAGGCTAGAAGCCGGGAAGCTGTGGGGTTTGTTTTTTTGCTAATTGTGAGCCTGACAATTCATGAATTTGCACTGAAAATGCAGCCTCCGTTCTTGTCCTGCAGCATGGGTGTGAGGGTGACAGTGTGCATACAGGTGCCACACTGACAACCCCATATGCCCCACCAGGACCCTCTGCCCTTGTCCTGTGCAGCCATCTCCAGGATCTCAGTTTTGCAAATCGCAGATGTGTAAGGATGGACAGCGCCCATGAATTCCCCCCAGTGCCTGCAATGGTGAGGGTGTGGGCACCCTGCAGACCCACAGGTTGGGCTGGAACAGGGGCTGGCTGCAGGGCCACCACCAGGGAACAGTCTCGTCCACCACGGGAGACTGGGCATGGCCTTTCTCTCCTTCCTTCCCCCACTGAAAACTGTCAGGCTCCCTCAGCTCATTCCACCTGCCCCAACTCAGCACGAACAGGAAGTCGATCGGTAAATTAACTGGCCATCCACACTGCCCTGACTCCCCAACGCTCTTCAGACAGACAGTCCGACCTGGGAGGCTACCTCTGCACCTGGGAGGCTATTACTCTCAGGTATGCGTGAATCTCCCAATCCAGAACATACAAATAAATAGACAAAACATTAAAAGACTTGGCCACCGGGCCACTCTGCCATTTGATGATGACATAAAAAGTATCAGTGAAGTTTTAGGGGTATCTACAAATTAAAAAAAAAATCAATGTATGGAAAACACAGTCCGCTGTTGTGCGACGCCAGCCTGCTAGTTCAACTGCGTTGGGCTGCAATTCACAAACACCACCAGGAGAATGACGGGAGAAACACGTACCCACTGCGTCTGAGCCATTTCCTTCATGGACTCCGTGAACGCGACAGCAAATCTGGTAGGTGAACAAAAACAATAGGGACGATTAGGCCAGAATTCAATTAACCTAACTGTGAAACAGCTCTTCGGAACAAATTCTGAGAGACAGGGCAAGGCACTGGGTTTAAAGTGCAATCAATCTTTATTACTCGTGGTCACTGGCCATTAGGTTTAATCTCTATTCACATCAAAAAAAAGTTGTGCATCCAAGAAGTAAACCAAATGATGCTCAGAACTTCACATTTTTCCTGTTAATTCCATGTGAGTTCAGAGAAGCAGGCATAAAATTAAAAACCAGAAAACCAGGGGCAAGAGAGAAGCCGGGGACTTGGCTAATTCTCCCCGGCTTGCCAGGGGTATGGGGATACCTGAGACCAGCAGGAACATTTGCATGTTATTTTATCTTATTTAATTTGTTTATTTATTTATTTGGTACTGGAGATTAAACCCAGAGGTAATCTACTACCAAGCCGGATTCCCAACCCTTTTTATTTTTTTATTTTGAGACAGGGTCTTGCTAAGTTGTTGAGGCTGGCTTTGAATTTGCAATCCTCCTGCCTCAGCCTCCTGAACCACTAAGATTACAGGCCTGCGCCATCGTGCCTGGCTTTATTTTTTTCATTTTGAGACAGGGCCTCACTACATTGCCGAGATTGGTTGGACTCAAACTTGTGATCCCCCTGCCTCAGCCTCCCAAGTCGCGGGGATTCCCTACTTTTTCATAGCTTCTTCAGCAAATGCGCAAGGGGAGTCCAAGCTGAGAATGAGAAGATAAGCCATTCATTGGATCTGTGTTTGTTATGAAGGAATATCACACCATTCAGTGGAAATGCATTGCACGTTCCTAGATGGGAATGATATGAAGATGCTCCTTTTTACAAAGTTAGATGAGAAACTCAATAACCATTCAAGCAAACGCCACGTGAGAATTTCCACAGGAATTGGACAAAATTCCTTTAAAGGTTCCGTACACAACTGAGTAACAATCACCCAGAGAATTTTAATAAGAAGAATTCAGAGATGAAACCTGTATTAGATACCAAAACATATTCCAAATACCATCATTAAAATCGTGTTGACAATACAAGGAAACACAGGAAAATCAGAACCAAATAACAGGGCAGACACAGAGCCCAGTATATGTAAGAATCGGACATAATGTAGAGTCAGAGTGGCTGAGGAAGGAGAAAGAGGTGCTTTTCTCCCTCACACCATGAACTAAACAGATGGTTCCGGAGTTCACTAAAAAGCTAAACCACAAAGCTATGAACTGATAAAGCATGCCCCTGGACTCAGCTGGTAAAGGTCTTCTAGGCAGAAGGGCTATGAAATGATTTCTCAACATAAGGTGGACTTGATTAAAATCGGGCAGCGTAAAAGCCTCGATTTGAACCCTTGCAGCTCCCTGCCTGCACACTCCAGGTGGTCTGTCTGGCCAAGGTTGGTGGGACCTTCACACTGACCCCACATGAGGGCCTCTGCTCTGCTCAGGCCACTGGGTCGCACCCTGCCACTCCACCAGCCACTGCATCTCAGCCTCACTTGCTGATGCTTCTCTCCACCTTCCCCAAAAAGGACCCTCCCGGCCTACTGACATTGAAGGTCACATCTGCATATGGAACAAGTCCCCACTCACAACCTCCAACTCACCCTGCACACAGCACTAACCTGCTTCACTCCTGCACTTGGGTGCCTCGTGTAAACTCAGCAAGCCACAGAGGGAGGCCCACATGTCCACTAACCTCTACGGGAAGGCACGGGGGTGTTCAAAACCAGATTTCCAAGCTCTGTCCACCGACAGAGACTGGAGGAAATGGCCCCAAGTGGGCTGGGGCAGCTCAGGGGTGCAGCACTCACCTGGCATGAGTGAGGCCCTAGGCTTTGTCCCCAGCACTGGGCAGGGGAGAGGGGGAAGCTGGTGACCAGATTGTGGTTTCTAAACAATACTTGCCTCGCGAAGAACAAGACTTGCACTGGGGAGCAGCTGGAGGAGCCAGGGGCATCTTCCGGAGAAAGTACTGCGGGCTTGTTGGGGAGACAGAGGTGTCTATGTGATGCATCTCCAGTAGCCAAATCAGGGACGATTTGAGCACCAAAGTAAATAGTAGTAATAGGTAGCTGACAGAGGGGGGAAAAGGCAGCTATCAATAATAGCTACAAATAAACAATTGAAGGAGCAAGCAGGGCCAGAGGGCACCCCTTCCTGACAGTAGAATTGGAGTTAACAAGTACACATGGTGCCCTGGAATCGCTGCCCGCTGTGGACAGATTTGGGAAGCACCCTGATCAGCTCGCCCCACTCGTGTAGCCCCAGAGGCCAAGCCTCCCGTGCTCTGTCCCCAACCACAACCTCTTCACCAGCCTACATACAACAGTCACACATGCCCCCAGCATGAAGCAGAACCCAGGAGGCCTTGGCCTCACCGGCAGGACAAAGCCAGCTGGTCCCACCAGGCCTGAGCAGGCTCAGGCCCCCGAGGACCAAGTGTATCCATCAGTTATGAGACGCTCGCCACTACCTCCTGGAAACTGACCACGAACACAAGCCAGCCGAATTCACAGGGGATGTGACGGGGGATAAAAGGAAAGAAGCTAAAAACGCATCTTCCTTTGCTGGAAGTCAAAGTGAGAAACCCCAGAACTGAGAGTTCAGCACCATGAGGCTTGTGAGCTGCCTGCCATGGGGTGCCTTGCCCCTGGCTGGCAACCAATAAATACCTTCTACTACCAGTTTCCACGAGGACTAACACCACTCCTGGGACTTCTGCCAGACCTCAGACCACCCCACGTGGCCAGTAGAGAGACCGTCAGACAGCCTCAGAGTGGGAGGACAAAAAAGGAGATCCCATATGGAGACACCCCCCTGAGAATCCAAATAACACCTATGCAATCAATTAATTCTGGAAAATTCACATTCTAAGCAAAGCATTTCTGTTGCTTATAGTGGCAAAATATTGAAGAATCAAGAGACGGGTGTGGGCAGTATGGGGGTGATTCTGGTTTACGAACAAATGCATATCATATTGTTACTTTATATGCATTTATGCTAGTACAATAACCCATCTCCTTAATAAAAACAAAATTAAAATGGAGATCCTAGAAGAGGGGAGACGCCAGTGCACAGAGAATACTATTAATGACCAAAAAACCCCACACATTCACCCACAAGAGCCCTCATTGGGGGCAATCCTCAGGAATGCATACGTGGAAAGCTGTTTCCAGGCCTGAGCTATGCTATCCCCTTTCCAATGAGAACTCTGCCCTTCGAGAACTGGGATGTGGCTGTGCCCACGGCACCATCCTCACCTCTGAAGTTGAGCCCAGCACCCAGCATGCAGGCAAAGCACCTCAGGCATGATCAGTGAGTGGCCAAGGGATGGAGCCGCAGCTCCGTCTTAAACTGCAGCAGAAAGGAGGCCACAGTGAGCCAGGAAGGGAGGAGCGGGAAGGCAGGAGGCTGCAAGCACCAGGGGCTGGGAGAGGGGGCGGAGTGAGCACAGGGCCCCTGGCCCTGCACACCTCCATTCGGTAACTGCTGTTCACAAAGGACCACGGCTTTGAGAGATGCCGTCCCCGTGCTGTGGACAAAGAAGGCAAGGACCAAGAGTCCCGGAAGGCACTGCTCCCAAAAGGGTGCCTGGGTGAAAGTTCAGGAGGTGACGGTGTGCGCAGGGAGGACCCACCCTTGCTGCCCGATGGTGTCACTTACCCCGGTGCCCAGGCAGGGTGCTCCCTCCTGGGGCGCCCTGAGTTACCCTCCCTAGAGAGAACATTCTAGGAGGGTCTAGCCCAAAAGCCCCAGATCAAATGTAAAACGTAAAACTACTGCCTTTACACTCACTTAGGGTGAACGTTGGATTTTCTCACTTTGACATGCAACTATTTGTCAAAAAATACCTATAGTAAGACTATAGCTCAGAAGACAAATGGAATTACCAAGGTTCAGCTAGTTTAACCTACAAAACAGCAAATCCACACCGTTTAACCTGATACCTGCTGTTTCCTAATGATGAAGCTACTTTTAAGGTACTTCATCTCGTGCCAAGTCTCTTTTGATCATTTGTTTGACAATTTTTTTCCCAATACATACCTGCATGATCCTGCACAAATCACTTGCCACAATTACACACACTTTTTACTTAATTTTGATATTTATAAAATAATGATGAATTATTATTGCTAGTTTATAATATTTATAATCTGAAAAGTTGATGCTAAATTAAAATTGATCACTATAATATACAGGAAAGAAAGTTAACATACTAAAAAAGTTCAAGTTACATCCTATAGAAAAAATAGACTGATTTAAAAAGCATTGGAGGGGAAAGAAGCACTTGTTATAGAGTTGGACAAGTTCAGGGCTTTGTAGAAAAGTGCCATGTTGTATCGGACAAGAAATCTATGCAGCTTTCTTGCCCACCAACCTCAATCAATAGCCCCCAAATAAAAATCAGTATTTGCTTTAATAACAATGCAATGAGTAATACTAATGATAAATCCATTAAGATGAATCCATCCGACATTAGTCCTAGTAAACAGCGTTTTTCTTCTTTAAGGCTGTGCACTATAAACCATGTGAATTAGAGGTGATAAGTTTCTGGAGTGTAAAAACCCCACTAAAAAACCCGCAATGTTGGCTCTCCCTTAAGGCAACCCTGGAGTGGGTCAGAACCCTCGTTCACTGGGGTGCACACACAAGCACACGCACACAGTGTGTCTTCATCTTTAACAGGAAGCATTTCCGCTGCACGAGGGCTCAGGAGGAACGAGGGTCCCGACATTCCCTGACACCCATCATAACCCTGCTCCTAGGGGCACCTGAAGGCCGACACCCACATTATACAGGTGGGCTGCACAAGAGCACCTGGAGTTCCACACCAGGCAGGGTCAGGGATGCCCAGCTACGGAAACACAGGACCGCAAACTCCCCAGGGCTTCCCCACCAGCACGTGTTGCTGCAGGAAACTGGCAACTGGTGATTCATTAGGCTAAAACTCGATTATCTGGCTTCATTTTATCTTGCTTTTACAGTGACACAATGATTTATAGCTGTGGAAAGGACACATAGGCAGCTTCCTGGATTGGGGCTGCTGTACACAGGTGAGCCTCTAACGGCAGCCAGTGGGCGCCTGGGATCCCATTGCACGGACCCTGGCCCACCTGCTCCCCACAAAGTCTGCCGCTCCCCTTGAAGCTCATCAGCTCAGTCCTGTCTTGGGTACATGTGGACACTTACTTCTTCCAACGTGACCCTTTTTTTTCTGCATGTGATGGTAGAGGATTTGCAATGCTGTTACCATTGTAGTGTTTACCATAGCTTTCATCGTACAGAGGAAGTGGAGTGATGGTTTTTTTCCCCACCAACACTTCCAGTCACTCCAGGATGCTGTGCAGATGTGATTGCTATTGTGGTCTGGACATTAAGTGTCCCCCAAAGACTCATGTGTTGCAGGCCTGCTGCCCAATGCAGCAATGTCAGGGGGAATATGGGGAAGTGAGTGGATCCAGGGCCCTGACCTCAGCAGTGGATTCATCCATCAGTGGATCCATGATCTGAATGGACTTGGGAGATGGTAGGAAGCAGAGCGGCTGGGACCTCGGTGAAGGAGTGGATTCCTAGGGCTGTGCCCTTAGGGACTCTACCTTGTCCCTGATCCCCCCCCCCCAAGCAGATTTCCTCCATCCTGCGCTCCCGCTGTGAGATTCTTCTGTCCTAACTGGGGTCCAGGCAACCACAGCTGAGACCTCTGAACTGTGGGCCACAATCTCTACTCCTGTAAGTGCTTCCTGTCAAGTGTTCGGAGCCATTCTCTAAGTACGCCTTGTTAAACAACAGAATCACAACCGATTTAGTGTCCAGATCTTAACAGGCCTTTGTTAGACTAGAATCAGGAACGCCTCCATCTGTAGAACAGGGCAAGTGCTCTGATAAGCTGAGTCGAGGAGGAGGTGGCTTGAGGGACCGAAAAGCAGAGGGAGAGCAACAGTGAGCCACCAAATCGGACTCAGGGGCGAGGACGTCCTTCCTGCTTCCGGAAAACTGGCCAGTGTCACAGTTTGGCTTGATCACAGGCACTTAGCACAAGTGACTCCACCTTGGGGGTTGGTGGTCCAGAACAATCCAGGAGGCTGAGGCAGGAGGACAAGTTCAAAGGCAGCCTCAGCAACTTAACAAGGCCCTAAGCAACCTAGCGAAACCCTGTCTCAAAATAAAAAATAAAAATGGCTGGGGATGTGGCTCAGTGATTAAGCACCCCTGGGTTTGATTACCAGTACTGAAAAACAAACAAACAAACAAAATAAAACCTCATGAACTTTGCTGAACACCTTGGTAGGAAAGTTCTGGAAGCAATTCCAGATGTTTTGACTAATGCACTAAAGCAGTGCAGGCATGCAGGGTGGCCGGAGGTGCTGTCCAGTCAGAGTCTGCCCTGTCCTGGCTGCTCACAGTGCCACCTCTGAGCAGCACCGGCAGACAGACTCTGCTCATGGTACCGGCTGGGAGTGATCTAACTGAGCAAGCATCCTAGCTACAGTTTAGAAATCCAGCAGGAGTGCCCATCTTGCAGAGCTCAGAAGTGGCAGACAAGAGCTGGGCCAATAGCAGCTACTTGGATGAACCTGACGCAAACTGCACCCTAATTTGTGGGCTGATAAAGCTAGAGTTTGCCTGGGACATGTCTGAGAAAGCTGGGACTGTATTTTCTGCCATGGGGAACGTTCTAAGACTGCTCACCCAGGATAAACTGTGGCCACAACTTGTTGGCATCCACGGTTTGCGGCAAAACAGAGGCACGGCACACCAAAGGAAAGGCGGTGTTCCGCTGGTTTTATGCGGTCATACGCACACCGCCCAAGCAATCGCTCTTCTCAGACTTACAATTAACTGCATGCAAACGGCTTCAGGGTTCGACTCGGGGAACTTCTCCCAAGGGTTACCTGGCTTCCTCCAGAACCCTTCCCATGACTTCGTTTTTCTCTCTGTGGTTGGCATCTTCATTTAAATCCGTTCCACCGAAGATGATTCCAAAAGGAATCCGGTGACCTGCGCAAGAGAAGCGGAAGTTAGCTTTGGAAGCAGCGCCCGGCGACCTGCCCCAGACAGCGCACTGAAGGCTGGGGCTCCCGGTGCAGGGCTGCGCTCCGTTGTCTAGTTCTCCGCACCTCTCCTGAGCGGTGGGGTGGGCCTTGCCTTCACAAACGCAGCCCTGAGATTATTCACCAGAGGTGCCAACCATGGTCATCAGGACTTTTTTTTTTTTATTAATTTGCTTTATATTTTAACAGATGAAAAATATCATCAGACATCATCTATCAAATCCAAGTTTCTCATTCCTGGGAAACGTGTTCATCTGCGGTCATCGAGGTTTGTGACAGAGAAAGGGCCCTCCCAATATAGAGTTGCTGTTCCCCATCACCCATCCAGCAGCAGAGGGGACGCAAGAGCACGTAACACAGTAGGGAGGATAAGCGGCAGCCGGCAGGACTGGAATGAGAATCAGGTGCCTGCATGGAGGCAGGCGGGGCCTTGGAAAGGGTGCTGCATCTCCCAAGGCTAGGCCAGCCTGGGCATACTCAGTCACCACGTCAGGAGCACAGACGCGCAGGCACCAGATATGCACTGGTCAAGTTCAATGACAGGGTCATCACCAGTGACCCCCTGCTCCCCGCAAGGTCCTCCAAAGTCTACTAGGAATTTCCAAGGCCTCTACAGCCTACAGCCCCCATCAGGTTGAGTCCAGCAGGAGCTCAGCCTGCAATTTCGCACACAAGCAGACCCCGGTGGGATTCAGTATTTAAGACACTGAACTTTCCTCCTATTGAAGGAATTTTTTTTCCTTCCTTGAAATTAGCAGATTCCATCTCTTCCTGTCTATCTAGGTCACTCTCGTCGTAGAATTTCACTGCTAAGAATTCAGCCTCAAGATACTCAGCAGACAAGAAAACAGATGGGTGTGACGAAGCAGCTAGAAGCAAAATCTGAGGAGCAGACCAGCCTTGTTTTAGGAGCCATCTGTGGGTACTGAGCCAGGAAAACCAACAAAATCCGTTAGGTGAAGAAAGCAAGCATGCAGCGGTGGACGTGGCGTGTGCAACGGAGGACACACATCTCTACACGCACGTGACGTCTGTGCCGCCACAGACGCAGGCTGCACACCCATGTGGGGCAAGATGTATGCTCCCTCTCCGATGCTTTGCGCTGTTTGAATTCCATACTGTGGCCCTGTATGAACTTTCTAGAATACAGACAGACAGAAATGCCCACACAGTGTGTGAGGTTCCCTGAGGCACTGGGCTAAGGTCTCAAAGATGCTGGGATGGGCAGATGGTCCTCCCACATGGGAGCGCCTGAAGCTCCCACCTCCGGAACTGCGGGGCAATCAATGGTGTCCGGTGGTAGGTTGTCACAGCAGCATTTGGAGGCAAATGCACCCCACGCTAGCAAGGAAAGTTCCCTTGGTAAAGACTGCTGCTGAAGGAGCAAGGGAGAATGGCAGAAAAGCCATTTCCAGTGAGATTGCCAGAGAGCAAAGCAGATAGGTAAAGACACACCTGGTGCACTCGAAGGCCGCTTCAGAGGTAGGGATGCTGAGCAATCAAGGCGCTCAGCCTTGCTGACTCAGGGAGCCCACCCAGCTGCAGTGGCAGAGGAGATGGACTTGGGCTCCAGCCAGCCCTGGGCGGGAACCGGCCCCACCTGGCAGACACAGGACTTACAGTAAGAAACTGGCTCTCTCAACCTGGTCCTCTCCCGGTGAGATGGAGACAATAATAGGTCCTGAACTGGTTGCTGACTTCTAAGGACAGACTGTGCACAACATTCCTGGTTCTGAGCAGACCCCACAGGGACAGCTGGTCTCACCTGAGCTTTACACCAAAACGCTTCAAACGCATCAGTGCAGAAATTCTCTGAATTACATTAGCACCCAGAAGAACGGAATGTGAGCTATTTCTCCCACTTTTCTTGTTTTCCAATGCCCATTCTATTGTTAAGAAAACAAAGCCTTTAAAAAGTTGCACATTAGTCTTAATAGCAAGACTTTTTAAAATTCACCCGTAATTGTAATGGATAAATTCTAGAAGCCCTTTTGGACGATTTATTTTATTTTATTTTTGCTGCAGCACAATGCATATAAAGTGTATTTGCAAGTTTTTTATTAGTGTATATGTGGCGTTTTGAAATACGTACACATTGTGGAATGGCTAGATCAAGCAAATTAACATACACATTACATCACAGACTTACTGTTTCTGTGATGGAAAACATGCATTCTACTCTCCCTGCAATCTTCAAGAATACTTTGCTGTTAACTACAGTGAACACACTGCACGTCAGATCTCTTGAGTCGGCCTCCTGACTGAAGTTACCGTCTTTGCTAACATCTCCAGGGGATCCCACCCGCAGCCCCTGGAACTACTGTTTCTCTTTCTGCTTCTAGGAACTTAACTTGTTAGATTTCACATGGAAGTAGGATCATGAGGGATTGGTCTTTCTCTGCCTGGCTTAGTTCACTTAACAGAATATCCTTCAAGTTCATCCAAGTGTTTGCAAGGAGAGGATTTTTAAAGCTAACGGATCCGGTGTGTATATACAACATATTCTTTATCAGTTCATCTGCGGCTGGACACAGGTTGATTCTGCATCTTGGTGGTCTACTCACCAATACATCGCTTATAATTGAGGGGGAAATGGAGATAAGATGCGACCATTCGTAACCATCCATGCTGTAGGCCATTCGAGGACAGAAGGAATGTTCTTAACACATTGTTGGGTAAAAATAGATAATTAAATCATGATATGACTGCAATTTTAAAGATGCACATGAACTACAGAGCGAGAGAAACAGAGAGGAGGTGGGGAAGGAGTGGGAGTCAGATGCATGGACTTCCTTCCGGAAAGCTCTGATTGCACTTCCTCTGCTTAAACACACAGCAGAGGGGCTGCAGGAGAGTAGGTCTAACTCCTTCCGAAATGGTCACCTGACCTTGTCGGCTGACTTACCAGGTTCAAGCCTCAGCGTACTTTCAATGAGAAAGAGAGGAGGGCTTCTGTCACAAGGGCAGCCAGCATCCTAGGAACTGCCAAGTTGCCTCTTGTATGTCCCTTAAGGCACCTGAAAGGCCAGAAAGCCATGTGCAGGGCAGCAGGCTGTCACAGCCTGAATGAGAACAGCTACAAGATTCCGTTATCAAGCACTAGACAGAGGGGTGCTGCGTGGAAAAGATCTTTCACAGACACGTCAAGAAGGAGCAATGACCACAACCTGCTACTTCACAGTTCATATGCATATATTACTTTTAAAAATACTCGTACTATACCTGCAATATAGCTGTAATGTAAACTCATGTTGTTAATGTGCTATTTCCTGTTATCTGCATATTAATTCTAGCCATTTTATTTACCTAATTGTTCCCTCAGCCAACACTGATTTTAAAAAAGAAAACAAAACTTGCATTTGTCCAAGCTGTTAAGGTCTTCCTTATATTTAATACACACAGTCATATAAATGTGTCTAGTTTTTTAATCCAGCAATACGCATCAAAGGATTAGAAATTAATATGTTGTAAGATTGTGTAATGCTGGGGCTGGAGCAGTGGCTCAGAGATTACCGTGCTTGCCTGGCATGGCTGAGGACACGGGTTCAAACCCCAGCATCACATACACAACCAAGAGTTGGAGCAACGAAGGCCACGTGAAAAACTAAATAAAATTGACTCTCCCTCTCCCTCTCCCTCTCTCTCTCACTGTCCCTCTCTCTTAAAAAAAAAAATTATGCAATGCCACTTCTAAAAAATTCTAAAGCAAATGAGTTTAAATCTTTTCCAAAAGAACATACAGAAGTCTGTTCAAGAATACAGTGCTTATATTTGAGGGGGGGAGATGGGAATAAGATGCAATAATTCGAGGACAGAGGAAATGTTCTTCTAATATTGTCAGGTAAAAGTAAGTAACTAAACTGGAAGTGTGATAAGACTACAATTTTACAAGCACACACGACAGAGTGAGTGAGGCAGGAGAGTCAGACCCAGCGTTCCATGTGCTCATATAGTGCTTAGCATGCATCCATAGCTCACAAGCTTCTTTTACAGGAAAGTGTAAGAGTGTATCCTTTTTTGCAAACTTAATTTTGAATAAAAATGTTAAACCAATGAAACACAATCACACACAGGCACTGGTCATTTCTGCATAAAACTGCAGGTGCCATATTTCCTCCTTTGCAGTTTTATATAGTTTCCAAACCACCCATTATGTAAATTAAGAAATCAGTAAATGTACATATTTAACAAAGCACTATAAAAATTGTATGATGTGCCCATGGAGTGGAACCGTTGCCCAGCCAGTTGGCAACAGTGTAGCGCATCTTAATGTGCAGAGCAGGCCCAGGAGAAGCTACTGGGTGCACTGTCCTGGGAAAACCTCCCAGGGCAGCGACAGCTCCTCTCACTCACCGGCTTCCGCTGCTATTTACAGGCTGTGCTCCTCAGCTTCACTTTTAAAAAAGCTAACCTTTGGGAACAAATGGATTTTGATTTCTATAATAAAAACAATTATCAATAAATGAACAAATAGCTGTTGAACCAAATTTACTGAAAGGGTGCTGCTTTGGTTCTTGAATCTCTTAAGTTGAGCTATAAAACTGATTTTTCCTCCACCTTTGACAGGTTTGTCTTGGGAAGGACCCTGTGCCCCACGACTCTTAAGGGAAGCAAAGTTAACTTTGGGTGTCTTTGGGTTTGTTGAAACAGAGGACAACAATGGTAAAATTGGAAAAAAAACTGAAATTAAAAAAAAAAAGAAGAAAGAAATGAAAAGCAATCTGACTCGAGGGAGGGGAATAGGTCCTTGCCCATCTGCCAGGAGACTGTGAACCAGAAGAAGCTTACAGGTTAGCACTTCGTCAGTGTCAATCAAAATAAAAAAATACCACCCCTTGGCCTAAAAGCTTACCTAGGAATTAGCGCTACTGCTGACTCACAGAACGACGTTCAGACATGCAATCAGAGATGCTGCAACGTTGCTTAGCACTGCAAAAGCTCAGACTTCTAGTAAGTATGTGCATTGCTACAGAGTAATACAGGTTGAGCAAGCCTAATCCGAAAATCCAAAATGGGAAATGTTCCAAAATCGGAACCTTTTTGAAGGCTGACATGAAGTCACAGTTGGAAAATTCCAGTTCTGACCTTATCTCAAAGGGCACCAACAAATGCTCTCTAAAATTACCTTCAGACCACGTGATGAAGTGCACAGGAAAGACAGAAGTGTTACATTTGGAACCCATCTTCCAAATATTCCACTTTGCATATGCAGATATTCTTTAAAATGATACATATCCACAATCTAAACTTTTCAGGGAAGGAACGCTCAACCTGCACCACGTGGCTACAGAGAGAAAGGCTGGCGTAGCCACACATTTTGGACTATCACAGAGCAAATACACAGAATGATTCCACTGTGGAGCTGAAACACATTCCATGTGTGCGTAGGTAAAACAATCTGAAAGACAACGGCGCATGTCACAGCCAGAAGAACACTGGACTGGGCCTGATTCTGTTCCAGAAGGAAAGTGACTCTGACCCTCACATATTCTGGGGTGAACCTCAGACTCCGCTTCCATCCTACCACACTTACAAGGGAATCCCGAATCCTAGGTTCATTTATAGAAAACGACTCTCCAGAAATAATACTTTCAGAAACACAGTCCTCACTTCTAGAAAACCGTCACTCGATATTTATTAGAACTGAGCCATAAAATTGACTTTTCCTCTTTCCGCAGCAGCTTTGCCTTGGGGAGGGCCCCTGTACTCCACCGTCCACAGGGAAGGCAAACCTAGCTATGGGTGCCTCTGTGTTTGTGGGGAGGTCACAGAAACAGAAACGCAGAAACACTCTTGCTCCCTGCTAGGATGTCCACACTAAGATGTTCTCTGCAGCGCTGAAGTAGGGAAAAAAATGAAAGAGAAGTCAAATGCCCATGATCAGAATGCTGCAGATTCCAGCACTTCCACACCCAGGAGAAGGTGGAGGTGCTTGTATGCTAATGTGGAAGGAAGCTCCCAGAGACAGTGCCTGGAGGGATGTCAGGATACACAGAGCGTGTCCCTTCTATATCCTTTAAAAGAGAGGGAGTCCATGGCACAAGCAGTAAAGTCAAGAATAAATGAATGGGATGCAATTAAACTAAAAAGCTTTTGCACAGCTAAAGATCTAGTCAAGAGCATCAAGAGAGAACCTACAGAAAGGGAGAAAACCTTTGCCTGCTACACCTCGGACAGAGGGCTAATATCCAGAATATACAAGGAACTAAAGAAACTAAACACCAAAATCACAAATATCCAATCAATAAAAGGGCTACTGATGTGGTAGCATTACCCCTGGTTATCAAAGTTTATACACATTGATTGCTACAGTTTTGACAATGTTTCCCCCTCATCTGTATCCTGTATCGCAATATACTTCTAATAAATGTGGAAAAAAAAATAAAAGGGCTACAGATCTAAAAAGAAACTTCTCACCAGAGGAAGTTCAGAAATCCCATACATATATGAGAAAATGCTCTACATCATTAGCTAAAAGGGAAATGCAAATCAAAACTTCAATGAGATTCCACCTCACCCCCTGTTAGAGTGGCAAAAATGAAGAATACGAACAATGACAGATGCTGGAGGGGCTGTGGGAAAAGAGGAACACTGTTACACTGCTGGTGGAACTGCAAACTGGTTCAGCCACTCTGGAAAGCAGTGTGGAGAATCCTCAAAAAATTAGGGCTGGAACCACCTTATGACCCAGCTATTCCACTTCTGGATATTTTTCCAAAAGAGTTAGAATCAGCTTATTAAAGTGATGTGGCTTCATCAATGTTTATAGCAGCTCAATTTACTATAGCTAGACTATGGAACCAACCCAGATGCCCCTCACTCGACAAGTGGATTCAAAAACTTTGGTACATATATACAATGGAATACTACTCGACCATTGGAGAAGACAATATTAACGGCTTTTGAAACCAAATGGATGGAGATGGAAAAAATTATGCTAAGTGAAGTATCCCAATCTCAGAGACTCAAGGGCCAAATGTTTTCTTTCATTTGTGGAAACTAGAATACAATCAGAAACAGTATGTTAGATGGCTAAGCTAATAATAACCTCAAATTGTATGAATTTTTACACAAAGAGGGGGAACCTTGCCTAGGATACCTGGAGGCATAGGGAGGGGGTCAGGGACGGGGGAGAGATTAGGAAGGATATCTAGGAGACTGGAGGGAGGGAATATGGGGGAATCATCTCAGAAGGAGATCTCTGACCTCCAGGAGATATCCATTTAACACAGGGGTTCTTCTGGGGGAAACACAGAGAATCACGGGGAACCCAAGGGGGGCATCCATGACATGACATCAGCCTTGATTAACTATGTAAATATACATTTGTTCTTGATTATTTGACAATGATTCCCCCTCAATTGTAACTCCATAATCATCTAATAAGAATATAATAAATAAAAAATTGGTAAAATAAATAATTAAATAAATAAAGGAGAGGGAGTCTACACAAACGTGCAAGTGCCTATGCGGTGGTCAGTCTCCATGACAGTCGCCTCCTCACTCAATCGCTGCCTTGGACCCACACTGAGCAGTGCTATGTAACTGAGGGGACTTACACTGGACAACTGCTGAGGCTGGGACACAAAAGACAAAGTGACTTTGCATTTTCTCTCTCTGGATTGTTCCCTCTGGGAGAGAGAGGCTGGCCACCACGTCTGAGGACACTCACGCAGCCTGCGGAGAGGCGTGCATGCTCCTGGCCACAGGCCAGTAAGTGCAATCTTGGATTCAGATCCTTCAGCAGCCCAGTGCCACCACAGCTCAGACCCGGAGATAGAATGCCCGGCCAGGCTGCTGGCAAGTGCATTGCTGAGCAGCTTAGTCTGGGGGTGACTGATTGTGCAGTAGTGGATGACTAATGGAGCAGATACATTTCTAGAAGAATCCAAGGCAGCTGGTTGCTTCTTGGGAGGACACAGGAAGGCAGAAGGAAGAGGAGGCAGGAGAGAGATCCCTTCTCACGCTGTACTCATGGCTCCTATAGCTAGGGGAATGTCTTACCATGCATGCCTACTACCTTAAAAATAAAAAAAAAAAACCACAAGAGGAGAATGTACCCCAGTGTGGTGAGAGCGTCCCCAGGGGCTCAATTTCTTGGGGCACCGGGCAGGAGAGACAAGCGTGGAGAACCTCATCTCTCTGTTAGCAGTGAAACTTCATAACATTTCAGAAACTTTACCAGCTTTGCAACCAAAATGTGCTCCTATAACAACTGCTGTAGATAGCGACGGTCTCCAAAGGACCGCTGTCTCCAAGGGACCGCTGTCTCCTGACACACCCTCGTCGGGTCACTTAATTCCTGTTTCGGGGAAGTCCTTCCTGGCTCAGCCAACACAGAGCACCTGTCCTGCCTTGAATCTGGTGCTGTGATCACAGGGAAGCCAGATGGGTGGGAGTTAAAAAACCCACAGCCTACTTATATACCATGGAGTTCTACTAAGCAATTAGAAACAATGATATTGCAGTCTTTGAAGGTAAATGGATGGCGATGGAAGAAATCATGCTGAGTGAAATCAGCATAACCCAGAGAACCAAGGGTTGAATGTCTTCACTCATCTGTGGAGACTGGAGCTAGACCCTGACCATTGATAAAGGAGGTCTATTATCATGTTTTAAATCTGGATAAGATGTAATGTCATACAACCTAAGGCATTTGTAGAGATGTATTGGGAAGGAGGGGGGAGGGATAAGGGTGGATAATTGGGGGGGCTCTTGGGGGTAAATCTAATTTTCAGAATTTATATATATATATATATATATATATATATTATTTCATTAGAAGCTTGTTTGATTGTTCAACAAATAAATTTCTGAATTAAAAAAAAACCCCACAGTCTGCAGTAAGGTCAAGAATGAAATAGGAGAAAGCAAGGACTTGTGCATGCCCTCTAGGTGTCCCAGGAAGCAGCCCACACGGTGCCAAGGATGAGATCTTTCTCTACAGCGATGTGCCACTGTTGACGTCACCACTCACTATGGAGGAAGAGTTTGTCCTCTGCATTACGTTAACCAATCAGTGGCCTTGCAATGGGCAGAGATGTCAATCATTGCTGTCCAGAAAAAAAGAAAAATAAAAGCCCCAAAGCTTAGGGCTCCATGACCTACTTGGCTGAATTCGCTTTGCAACTAACCTAGTGATCTTATTCTGATGTTCTTCCCCAAACTGCCTGTTTAAACCCAGTTCTCACAAACACTGCAGACAAGCTTGAGCACCCTAGTGATTTCCTCATTAATTAATGCTCTGAATAAAACCTTTCATGAGTACTCATCCTGCGTTTAGAGCAGAATCCCAGCTTCACTGCTGAGAACGGTACTTTGAAACACGAAACGCACTGACAGTCAGGTTGGCACTCTTCACTGAGTAAAACCAGCTTCCACGGCCATTTGTTCTGTGTGGGCACAGGGACCACATTTTGGAAAATTGCTCGGCAGAGAAACAAAGCGAAGGGATCCTGAGCTCCTTCCGTGTGCGAACCGGAGAAGCAGCCGTGCGCATTTCGGCCGCTACAGGTGCGCCTGGTGCTTGGCAGCTCTACTGTTTAACTTTGGAGGAGTGCATTTATCAGCTCTTCTGTTGCTGGGACCAAAAGGTCCAAAAAGAATAGAGGAGGGACACATTATTTGGGGTGCATGGTTTCAGAGGCCTCAGTCCGTGGATGGCCAACCTCATAGCTCTGGGCCTGAGCTGAGCAGAACATCATGGCAGAAGGGCGTGGAGGAGGAAAGGAGCTCCGAGGTGGCAACCAGGACGCAGAGACAGCTCTGATCGCTACGAACAAAATATAAACCCCAAAGGCACAGCCCAGCGACCTACCTCCTCCAGCCACACCCCACATGCCCACAGTTACCGCCCAGTTAGTGCACTCAAGGGGGTCAATCCACTGATTAGGTTACAACTCTCAGATTTGCACTGGCTCCCACGTGAGCTTTCAGGGACACCTCATAGCTAAACCCTAACAAAGAGCAAGAAGTTACCTTGCAGAAGCCTGCCTCCCCGGTAGAGGTGAAGCGCCAGCGCCGCCTCCACGTTCTCAGCGGTGATGAGCTCTGCGACTTCAGACGGGCTTTCAAAGTCAAAGGCGTCTTTCAGAATGCACACGTGTCCTGCAGCTTCTAGATGGCCCCTTTATCAAAAACACAGAGATAGGAAAAGATGGGGAAACAGCCATACGCCCATTCTACCAGCAGTGTTTATTTCCCGAGCCTTAAAACAGAGAAGGCACAAAGTCCATGACAGTAGCCTTCACCCTGCAGCCTGCCACACACGAGACCGCGGTGAGCACCCAGCTCAGAGGCCCGAAGGCCAACCCAGGTGGGCTTGGCAGACTTCAGACGGGGGTTCACTCTGCTAGAGCGACATTTGCTCAACAAGTAAGTCCCTTCTGTTTCTTTGATTCTATTTTTTCACGTTTTCTCCTCCTGTCCCTTTTGGTGACTTTTGAAATCCTTTTTAAGAAATGAGAAACAGAGGCCTGAAGATAAATTTGGGGTACCAGCCACAATGAAGGTATCCAAAATTTGTCTTCAGGTCCCTGTTTCTCATTCCTTAAAAGAAACTTCAAAAGTCACCGATTATCAAAATTTCAAAAACTACTACACAGCTTTTTCATTGTACCTTCAAAAAGAAATCCCTTTCAAATGTGTCTCTTCCTTTCTCCGCACTTTACTCAGTTCCTGGTGACATAAATCTCAGACACAAACTGGGTAAGCAAAATAGAACTGTTCTGGATGGCACCAATAGCGTGAATAAAATCAAAAGACAAATGAGAAATTGAAAAAAAACCCTGCTATTTATAATACATACAAAAGAGGAAAAAGCTGGTTTTCTCTACATACAAAGAACTCTTATAAATCAATAAGAAAAAGGCTAATAACCCAATAGAAAAATACACTGGGCTTAAAATTGCAGTCACAGAAAAACAGATGCAGCTGGGCTTTTAAACAAAGGAAATAGTGCTAAACTTCAGTCACCTTTTTATGCAAAACACCTATAAAAATCAGGAAGTCTCCCTCCGGTTTCATGAAGCAAATCCTACATGTGATTGGTGAGACAGTAAATTAGTACAGTTGCTAATTAGTATAGTTGCTCTTTAATGAGCAACGCCGGAACAAGCAGCAAATCCAAACACGCAAAGCTTCTGACCGCATGGCTGCCTTCCAGGGGTTTATTCCAGGGATACATTTAGACCGTGTGCAGAAATGGGCACCCAACAACAGGCACCACCGCAAAAGGACTGAAAACCACCATCCACGCATGATCTTCTGCCACTAAGACAACGCAGTGCGTCACCAGGAAGCAACTTGGAATGAGCTCCAAAGTGACCTCTGAGCAGAACGGAGAGCTCTGTGGCTCCTGGAAGCCGAGTCAGGGGGAGCAGCGCCTGTCCAAATCGGAGAGTGGGCCTGATTCACCGTGCACGTGCTTCCTGTTTCACGGTTATTCCAGGGTCGGCATGCATGCGGGGTGATGCACAGAGCCACGACTTGGCCCTGACTAAAACCTTCAACTGCTCAATGCTGCAGCTCAGCTCGACCATGTGAGGATGAGGTCCGTGTCGTCGTGCTTACTCACTACACTGGCGGCTGAACATGTCCTGCCATGAAGTCCAACAGCTGAGCCTGGCACCAGCACCTGCTGTCTCCAGCCACACCCTACAACCACCACCCACGGCCAGCCCTGCCCTTGAACCACAGGACCGCTGACTCAGCCGGCTGCCCGGCCACCTCCTTGCCCAGGACAGCACACCCACTAGAGCCAGTTCCCCCCTTCAGGGAACTCTATGGCCCCCTCCCTGCATCACCTCCTGGAGTTTCCCTCCAGGTATCTCTGCGACCTCTGACCCTGGCTGAACAATGGAGCCACAGATTGGGGCTCGGGTTATAAAGTTAGCCAGCAGGCCGTAATCAAGTACACTTAAAATCACCCTTGATGACCTCCTCAATCGTCCAGAGTCTGAAGGCCAAGTCCAACAGAGCCACTTTTGTTTCAGCTGCAGCGAGGAACAGTTATTTCCTTACCTGTACAAAACGAACTAGCTGCCTCGTGTTTAGGGGAAATCTTCCACAAAATCATAAGAGCAGGAACAGAAGGAGGAGGGAGAAAAGGACCAGGAGGAAGGAGGGAGGAAGAGATGGAAGAGGAGGAGCAGGGATATCAGGAGGAGGGAGAGGAGAAAGAAGAGGAGGAGGGGAAGAGAGGGAAGTGCAGGAGTCATCCTGGCTACTCAGGCTCTGTGGCCATGCCACGGGTTGGAGTGGATTGAGGAGTTGAAATTTAATCTGAAGTATTAAGAAGGTGGAAGCTGGGGCTGGAGCCGTGGCTCGGCGGTTACAGCACTTGCCCGGCATGTGTGAGTACGCGAGTTCAAACCACAGCACCACGCACACAGCGAGGTCTCAGAGCAACGAAAGCCACATGAAAAACTAAATAAAAAATTGATTCTCTTTCTCTCTGTCTCTCTCTCTTACTGTTCCTCTCCTCTCTTTAAAAAAAAGAAAAGAAAAGAAAAAAGAACGAAGGGGGCAGATTACTCTGGTGTTTAGAGAGGGCTCCGGGAGGCCAGCAGGTTGGATGAGGTCATCGGGTACAGCAGTCCTGCTGGAATACTGGCGAACTTTCACAAACAGGAATCGTCCAGAACACACGCACCTGTGTGGGCTCCCTGTCTCTCGCCGCGTGATCTTCAGAACCACCTTGCTCTGCCAGCAAGGCCATCACCCCGCCATGGGCCCTCAACCTTGAACCTCCAGGAGTGTGAAGTAACTAAACCTCTGCTTTACCAAGTTACCCAGCCTCAGGTATTTCAGCACGGTCACAAAGAAGGTCTCAGGAGGGACGTTGGCTTGTGCTGTTGAGGCATGCACTATATCTTGATTCTATCTTGTTGAATCTGCTCCTGCCATCAAAGCTCAGTAACACAGTCCCTGTGCCCCAGACTCGGCAGCCTTTGTAAATGTAGACGGCAACAGGAGAGAAGCCTGCTGGCTGTGCACCTATTGCTCTCTTTGGCCTAAAAAGTGTATCATGCAAAGGTAAGAATTCAACATGCTTGTGAACAGAGGTGAGTAATTGCTTTTCCATCTTCTTACAGCCAGAAGAAATAAGAAGCCAAGAAAACGCATTGATAAACGGAAAAGGGTTTGAATTCCTCTCGGAGAAGCTATTCCTGAAAGATTTATGACCTCTGCAGAATCGATACAGAACACAGGAAAGGAGGTCGTTAGCAAGAGGGTGAGGGACATGATAATGAGTTATTCCTGATCTATTAAACCTTGGTTAGGCAGCATTTGACACTGTGATAGCACAAATACTGTAAATAATTTGCTAATCTTAATTCTCTGTGGGTTAACATTTACCTTCACTTTCAGTCAATGTACAACACCTTTGTGTTGCTCTATCTCTATTCCTTCTGTCAAACAATAATTCAATCCAGCTAAGAAATTCATGACGCACCTATTATGCCCAAGGAATTCTGAATTCTGTTGTTGTTGTTTTTTCCCCTAAAGAGAGATTTTTTTTTTCAGAAAGAAAGCGTGTCCACAAAGTTAAGAGACTTTAATAATTCATTTGTGGGCTGCAGGAAGGGAAGAAATGACTTGCACTTGCACATGGCCAACTTAGACTAGAGGGCGCTGCACCTGCCTGCACCCACAGGCAGCCAGGCCCCATCTGTGCGCACAGTGAAGCTTAATCACTCCTGTGTTTGCCTTAGGGGAATTTCCACAGCCTCCATGTCTGACGTTTCACAAAATAGCAAAGCAAACTAAACAGGGCAGGCAGATCCCTGTGCATGCCGAACCCTCAGATGGGAGACGCCCTGGCCATCCTATGGCAGTCCTGCCTTGTGGCCTCTGCATGTGAGCCCCGCTTCCCACAGCACCTGCTGGGGAGTCTGCACCCTCGTCTGCAGCTCCCTGGAGAAAGAAGGATCCTCCTGCTGCTGTCAGGGAGCTGGCTGTGCTGGTCTGTACCACGCTGCTTGAAGCAGCACTTCAAGAACAGAAAATGTGTAAAGAAATCACGCTGGTCTTGAAATGAGAGAAATCCTGGTGTCAGGGCAGGAAACCCGCAAGCCATTTAGGGGGCCACGCGAGAGAGGCTGCCCTTTACCTTCCCACAGACGGAGTGAAATGGCAATGGACCCTCTGCAGAACATCCATGTTACCTGGATGCTATCTCTGGGAATGCTTTGTAAACTGTTAAGAGAGAAAGAGAGAGGGAACCGGGGAGCTGCCCTCATTCAACCACCAAGCCCACCTGTCCTGCACCTGCCAGCCTCTTAACCCCTCCTAGCAGCCTAAGGCCCAGCCCAGAGACCATGCCCCCTCAGGCAGCCCCTCAGCTCCTCAAGAGAGTCCCACCCGGGGCCTCTGTCCTCCCCAGGATTCCTCTTCTCAGCAAGGCAGCATCAAGTGTGCTCAAAGCCCTTAAGGGTTTCCAGCAACCCTGTGTCTGCCCGCAGTGCCCTGGATCCTCTGCTTCCTCCCCCTGGTGGATGCACTCCTCGAAAGGGTCCCCTGGTTTCTCATCTCCAGCCCCTGTGGCTCCTCCAGGGTAAGGTCAGGCATGGCCTCTGACCTCTGGGCGCTAACTTCTTGCTGGACAGCCCTTAGCACGCTTGCCTGCGTGAACACCTGGCATCCTGGCCCAACGGAACATTCCTCTCCTTGGCTTGCCTATCTGTTCTGTTCCTCCTCACGCTATCTGCCTTGTGGCCCTCTCCTCTCCATCAAGTAAGGCTGTCCTGGGCTGGGCTTCCTAAGCAACCTCTCTACCTCTCTGAGTGCCGAGGGGTTTCCCCTCCTTCCCATTCAGCACCCACCTGCCACCTGCTGCAACTCCTCCAGACACCTGGAGACCTCCATGCCCTCTCCTTTCCCTCCCTCCTTTCACTAAGTCCTTCCACATAGTTTGCAGTCTCTGCTGCGCTCTCTTATATGTTCCTAAGATGACAACCTCACCCTCCAAGCCTGGTGGCTTTAAATCTAGGACCCTTAGTGTGACAGGGATAGCACCGGCTGGCCCTCAGCACTGAAGTCCCCTCCTCTGCTGGGTTCCACTCGCTCCTTCCTCCCTCGGGGCTCCAGACATACAGCTCCCTGTGCCACAAACGCTGCTCCGGGCCCCTCTCCCTCTGCTCCGCACTAACCTCTAACACCTCAGCTGGAAAAGTTGCTTTCCACACACAAATGCTCACAGCAACACAGACCCAGCAGCCCAGAGTGGAAACGAGTGGACACCCATCATTCCCAGCTCATGAACGGGTAAGGGAAACCGTGCATCCACACAATGGAACGTTCTGGAGCCATAAAGCCAAGGGGTGCTAATAGACTATGCAAAGTCCTGAGAAAGGATAACACGTGTATAATTCCAAGCATACAGGAAAAGCCACCAAGATGGAAAGCAGATAGGTGGTGGCTGGGGCCTGGGGAGGGAGCCCTGATGGGTCCAGGGCTTCTGCAGAGGGTGATGAAGATGTTCTGAACAGTAGCAATGGTTGCATGACTTTATGATATACTTAAAACCACTGAAAGGTACACTTTATGTAATGTGAAGTATACCTCAGTCTAAAAATGGAAAAAATAAAACTTTATCTGGAAGAGAAAGTTGTTTCTCAGGGGAGCCTGCCCAGAGCCCTGAACTAGGGCGGCTTCCCATGGTTACCTTGTGCCTCTACTGCTCTGCTATACTGTGACAAGACCACTCTTGGGTACTTATCTGCATTGTCTGTCTCCTGTGCTGGAATACTAGAACCTTCTCCCAGATGATGATGCTTAGCACTGAGCTGAGGACAGAGGGCTGCCTTGCCACCTCTGCCATGTGACAAACCCACTTTGCCCTTGGAGAAGGATGCTCAACAGACGTTTGCTGAAATAAAGCATGAACTAATGTCCAACACCTTTCACTCCAGGGGGAAATGAAATAGCCACTCGGTGGACAGCCACAATTTCCTACAACTCCCTGAAGGAAAACTGGAAAACCTGAGAACTTTCCCTCCTGTGTTTTGTTTTGCTCTGTCCCCAAGGGCTTAGTGACCGCAGCAGAATTTGGAATGGCAGCAGCAGAACCTGGCAGAGGGCAAAGGGAACACGCTGTATTCCCACACACGTTCCTCTCTCTGCCCCAATCTGGCTCCAGTTTGCTCCGTAGTCTCAATGATTCACATTCAAATAAAAATGCTTGTATGCCACCTTCCGAGGCAAAAGAGCAGCCCCTGCCCACTGCAGAGTGGGCTTAGCTTGCCAGGGTTCCCAGGTCAACACCACCCACCCGAGGCTGAAGGGCCAACACGCTTCTCTAAGAGTAGGAAGCCCAGATGGACAGAGGGCCAAGTGTCTCTTGATTTGTGGGCCAAAGGGTCTCTGTCCTAACTGCTGGCTTCTGCCAGTGTAGTAAGACAGCTGCCCCCAAACAGACCATAGGAATGGGGTGCTGGTTCCAGGGCCACTTCATTTACAACTCAGGTGGGGGCTGCATTGGACCCCAGGCAGTGAGGGGCCACGCTTGGTTTAGGAAATCGTCTCAAGGCTTCTGAGGCCAGCCTCCTACTTTAGCATGGCAAGAGGTGGCTTGGGCTCTATGGATTCTGCCATTCACGGCCACCTTTATACATTCATCACTTGTGTCCTTCATTTCTTCTCCACGCCAAGTGAAGCTTGATCCCCAGGGTTCTACCCTATTTTTTAAGGTACCAAAGTCGATTTTAATTTTTAACTTGGCCCTTCTTTCATTTTTAATGTAGGGTTAGGAACTATTCTAGATCCATTCACCCAGTTCCATGGAAGTGGGGATTGTCAGGTTCTTAGACAAACATTTAGGGCCTCAGAAGATTACACGTGGGACCCATATGTCCCCCACCCAACATGGCCACCAGATGTGCCCCACAGGGAATGTAATTCCCAATCCAAATCCAGCCACAAAATGGTCACACTTTACTCTGTGGCTGCAGTGACTGCTGGCCCTGCAGTGTCAAATCACTCTTGGCAGTTTGGGTTCGCTTTCTAGTGGGGTGACAGGATAAGGCTTCTCGCAGTGGGGGGGACAGGCCAAGTCTGGCTATGTCATCCGGGAGCTGTTCTACAGAAGTGGGTCCCTGACATCTTGTCCAAGGCCCACATCATCTCCCAGCAGCCCCCATCTCTTAGATGCCTCTCATTATTCCTGAAATGCTTTGATCTTCAGGTACCAGTTCCTAACATCCACAGGGCTTAGGAGACCCCTCTGCCGAGCAGGTGCCAAGCTACCGCATCTGCCATGCTAACTCCCAGCCCCGGGCTGTCAGCTAATGGTGGCTGAGACACCC
>PVKS010024756.1:0-30679 GCA_004027875.1 Aplodontia rufa | reverse complement strand
TTTAGCTGTCACCTGCTCAAGGAGGAGATCCCTGAGACTTACCTCACAGCAACTCCTACATGATTCTCTATATCACCGTCCTATCTTACCATCTTCAGTGCCTGGGCATTATTTCTGGCCCTTAGACTCAAATTCATTTAAAATATCATGCTGTTTGTGCAGAATTAATATCAATATGTAACAAGCATGTTTGGGAGGTATGTATTCATGAGCTACTTTTTTCTTATTTGAATATTTGAAACCATCTGACAAATAGAGAACTCAAAATCCTACAAAACATTAATCTTTCTTCCCAAATCTTGGTAAAAATCAATAATTTACACTATTGTCAATTTTTCCTGTTTCCACACAGAAGCTGAGAAGAATCTCAGAACGTGTGAGATGGAAACAGGATATAGGGACAGAAGCCCCATATACATTTGTAACACTTTTGTGGACAAGAATTTCCTCAGTTTTGTTCACAGGATCTCTGATTTATATACGAATGTGTTTCAAAAGTTAATGGACTAGCCAATTATTAGACTTTCACAATCATTTTTACTTTAAAAAACCCAGTATTTAAATTCTCCTAAGAGCCACACTTCTTTTTACAAGTCTATCTGACCAATTTTCATGTGTATACTACCAATCATGCTATTAAATTTAAAAATAATATTTATTCAATATTATTTTTAAACTATCATTATCCCTTGCTACAGTCCGAGAAGGTATAGAATGGGCCACACTGTGGGCCCTGGGGTCACAGTGTCCATGCAAATAGCCCTCTTTGACACTTATTTGTGTTATATGGCAGTTATTTAAGTCTTTGGAGCCTCAGTTTAGGTATTTATAAAATAGGAATAATGATATTATTGCTTTCTTGAGTTTGTCATTTCAATAAAACAAGTTAATACATTACAGTACAGCACTTTCAGTTGTCTTTTCAGAAAATATTAACTGTTATCATTATTCTCACTTCCAAGAAATAATGGTAATCTTCTCCAGAGAGGTCAGACATCTTTCTCAAGGTCACCCAATAAAAGTGGTGAATGAAAGAAAACTGAAATGATGTCTTTCTGGCTCGAGAACCACTGCCCTTTCCTGCATAGAATTCCACCTTTCCATGCTGTTGGTGCAAGCCCTGGGAGCTGTTCCGCACCCTCGGTGAGCCACGTCTTTTGGAGTTCTTCCCACTATAACACAGCGCTCCAGAACTCCTACTATGCACCATGTGCACATCCTTTCTTAGACTCATTAGGCATAACCAGATTCATTTATCCCACAAATCTAGGCACTCCTTTAAAAGATTATTTATTTAAAAATAATTCAGAACACTCTAGAAAGAATGGAAGATTATAACTGCTTAATGAAAACTGTTTAAACTGACCTGCAAAAGGCCTTCAGTTTTGTAGTCAATTTGGGAAAAGGGGCAAGAAGAGAGAGAGAAAAAAAAATAAGGTTATTTATAAGAGATGCCTGACCTCATGTAATCTGTCATTCACCAGGGAGGACATTTGAGGAAAGAGCAGGATAGACAACTCTCAGATGTTCAGTGATGGGTGAAGGAAAAATGTTCCTGGGTCTTCGTTTTATTTTTGCAGTGCACAAAAAAAGTAAATGTTTAGGTTATTGAAAATTAAACACCTCAGCCATACAACTGCGAGTCCACCTTTCTTAACCTTTAAGTCCGTAGACATTAAGTTGCTGTCAAATTGCTAGTCATTTCCAAAGGTACACCCTCTGTCTTCCCTGTGCTGTGTGCTGGTAACTGATGACACTCTCACTCACGGAGAACCACCACGTTTGAATAGCGTTGGTATAGAACAGCTTTATTTTTCCTTTTCCAGGAGTAGAAAGAGCAAAACTCACTGGGCATCCTCATTTGGCTTTTCAAGCAGTTAGTACAGACAATAAATCAATAATGTGATGTGTCAATCAGCCTTCCCCTGCTGAGAAGTGCACACAGGGCGTACTGAGCCAACAAGCAGGAGAAACAAGTGAGGCGGCATAGCAGGAAGCCCACACCAGACAGGGAGCACGCAGCAGAGGGACAACAATCTTGTTCTCATCAACAGCTTTTTACCCTTGAGCATATCATCTCAGTTGCCTTTGTAAATAAAGGGGCTTAACTAAATGTTCAAAAAAATCCTTTTTAGTATTATGCTTTTTTATGATTTTAACAATTTCTAAAACTATCCTTAAACTCAAAATAGACTTTGAATTCTTTCAAATTTTGTCCATAATACTGTCTTTGTTCCTGATATTAATTTCCTTTGCTACACATGCAACTAGCCATGGCATTTAAGAAGCAGTCGCCTGACTTCTGAATAATGGTTAAGCAAGTAAATGTAATTAAATATAAATTTGTATATTTCCAATTTGCTCTCATTTGATATTTAGAATAAAAGACTCACAATTAAGCTAATTTTTGAATTTAGGAAAGTCCTGTAATCTTTCAAAATCTTCCACCTATAAAAAGAGTACAATGGTAAATGATTCCTTCCTCTTTCTACTACACAATTGTGCACAAAATCAAATGATTTAAAATTATTTATTAAATAATAACTTTACCACCTTCATGCCTCCAGCCCCTAGACAGACATTGAATAGCTTCAGTGTCAGTATCTCTCGCCATATTCCAACCTGATAAACAGTTCCTCTCTTAACATAACTGGAGAAAAAAAGTTGGACTTACTTAAATTAGGCTAAAATAACTTCTTAATTCCATCCCTCTTATAGTTTTGATGTATTTATTCTTCAAAGAACATCTATTCTTTATTCTTCTTAAGTATATTTAGAAAATATGGGCAAAATGCTCTGAGCACAAATTTTTCTTTAAGCCAAGCATTCTCTCCTTCATTTCCTTTATCTCTTTTGAAGTTAGTGTTTCTTTTTTATGTGTAATTTATGCAGCCTGTGTATTTTATAGAAGATGGTCTTTTTTCATCCGATACTTTCATTTTGCAATTTATGATGGGTGTATCAAGGTGACTGCTTATTGAATCTAGATGAAGGAATTCCTTCTTTGTCTAAATCTGGAAGACCTTTCTTAAACTGAGTACAGGCTTTACATGGGGATGATAAGATGGCTCATAAACCCACTTCAACACCCTTCCTGCCTTCAAGTCTCACAGCAACACATGCTTCTTAATGCAAGAGATTTTACCGCCATTTAGTCCAGCTTTTGAATGTCATATAGAACATCAGTTTGCAGCTAAGTTTCTAAATTTAGCCTTTAGTATGTTTACCTAATTCTACCATCAATGGATAATTACTTAATCTTCTAAAGTAATCTCATTTACTGTTTTGCACAAAAAAATACAAGAATATTTAGTCTTCATTTTACATCATTTATAATCAGCTTTTACACCCAGAATTTCAAATGACAAGTCACAACACTGTTTTAGTACTGATGGCAATTAATGAACTTTGATGCTTTGATGAGTAAATACACAAAATAAAAATTAACATAGTTGACAAAATACTTTTACCTGATTTTAAAGCCTTTATATTTTATTTTTAAATGAATAGACTACAGGATACTTTATGGTGATCTCCACATCATGCATAATAAAAATATATACACAAATACATTCATTTTCTTAAAGATGGACACCACTGAATTTAGTAGATAATAATGTACATTTTTATAAGTGATACTCAAAGAGAAATAAACACTATGTGAGAGTATTTTGGTGCAAATATAAATGAGTAAGTTGTTTCTGTAAGGCAAGACTGTTATAGTTTGAAATGTGCACAACAAAATGGGCGTATAGAAGACCATCCCTATGGTCTCTGCATAGGTAAAGAGTTTGTGTATAGAACAAAAAAATTATAAATCATAAAGAAAAAATGATGAGTTGAAACACATTAAAATTTGGAATTTCTATGCATGCAACACCACCACTAAGCATTTGAAAAGCAAGTCAAATAACGGGAAAAATATTGTAAACACATATAACCAATAAAAGGCTCATATGCAAATTGCAGAAAAACTCCTAGAAATCAATAAGAAAAAGATGATACACTAAAACAAAGTGAACACTGATTTGAAATTAAAGTTTCAGACGATACCTAAGTGACCAGTAAACATTTGAAGAAGTGTTTGAACACATTAGTAATTTAGAGATTGCAAATGAAAGCAACAATGAGATGCCCCTACATAGCCACCAGACGAATTCAAACTTGAATTTTTAAATAACAATAAAAAGTTGCTTATTTCCAAGACTTTTCAAAGACATCAAACAACTGGAATTTCTTATATTGCTGGAAAGAATACAAATTTCCATAAACAGTTTGGAAAACGGTTTGGCTTTATCAAATAGTTTGGATCAGTTTGAACCTAGGCATATGACATGAACCAACAATCCAAAAAGTATATATCAAAAAGATATACAAGAATGTTCACAGCAGTTTATTCATGACAGCCTTAAACTGGAAATGACATGAATGACCATCAACATGAGACTGGATAAACAAATTATTGTTTTTGTGTAACATCACTACTCAGTAACGTAAAAGAATAAAGTTACATTTTCACAAAACAATGTCAATGACTATCTCAAACAAAATATTAAGCAAAATAAAAAAGGTAATTCCATTTAGATAAAATTCAAAAATGTGAAAAATTACTCTGTGGTTGTTATCGTTTAGATGTGAGGTAACCCCCAAAAGATCATGTGTGAGATAATGCAAGAAGATTCAGAGGCAAAATGATCAGATTATGAGAACTGTGACTTAATCAGTGGATTAATCCACTTATATGGATTAGGTGGGTGGTAACTGTAGGCAAGTAGGGTGTAGCTGGAGGAGGTGTGTGGCTGGGGATGGGCCTTTGAGGTTTATATTTTGTCCCTGGTGAGTGGAGCTCTCTGCTTTCTGGCTGCCATGTCCTGAGCTGCATTCCTCTGCCAGGCCCTTCTGTCATGATGTTCTGATGCCCCTCAGGTCCAGAGCTATGGAGTCTGCCAACCACGGGCTGAACCTCTGAAACTCTGAGCCAAAATAAACTTTTCCTCCTCTGTGTTGTTCTTGTCAGGTTGTTTAGTCACAGTTATGAGAAAGCTGACCAAAACAGTGGTGCTGGAATTCAGGACTGATTACATTTAGAGAGAAGGAAAGGGATAGTCATTGTGAGTTTATAGGGGTCTGCATATACCTTTCAACCTGGGTGGTCATTACACAAACACAACTTCTTTGTGCTAACTCATACATACTAAAGATCTTTGTACTTTTTATATCTATGCTTGATTTATTGAAAATTATGAATTTTAAAAGGATTATTTAAATCTGTACATGTATAGTTTCTGAACCATTGTACATTAGTTTTCTGTGGTTGCTGTAACATATTACCACAAGCTTGATGACTTAAAACCATAGAAACTTATTCTCTCACAGTTCTAGAGGCCAGAAGTACAAATCAGAATCACTGGGCTGAAGCTGAGGTGACAGGGCTGCCTTCCTCTGGAGACTGTACGGAAGACTCTGTTTCTTGCCCCTTCCATTGTCTTATCCTTCCCTTCTCTGACTCTCTTAGAAGGGTACTTGTGATTATATTTAGGGCTCACCTGGTAATCCAGAATAATTTCTCCATCTCCAGAGCTAAAATGTATTCACATCTCTAAAGTTAATATTGCTATGTTCTAGGAATTTCACAGGTTAGGATGATGGTACCTTTCAGCCTACCACAGAGTGCTGATGACAAGAATCTCTGAGAAATAACTGAGGACAGAGAAATAACCCAGTGCTAGCTGCAGCTGAGAAGACCTCGCAGGGGAGGAGGAGAAAGATGCATTTTTATGGATAATGGAATCAGAACATGTTGGGAGGACAGGCTGTGACAGACAAACTGGCCACAAAGGATGCCAAGTGATAAAAGGGAAAAAAATCAAATACAGTCCACTAGCAAATAAGCAGACTGAAATGCAGGTGCCTAAAATGTGGTATATTTTCCTTAAGGAGATCATGTTCATTTCAGGTGTATTTACACATTTGAAATTGTAACAGTGAAAATATCAATCTTAATTTGATAAAAAACATGAAGAAAAGTGCAGATCATTAATGATTTTGTTTGTGTGGGTTTGTTTTTCCACACCCCCGAAACCTTTTGCCTTCTCTAAATGCCTGTGCTTTTTACCCTCATACAGAGCTACTCAGGCAGCTAATGCCAACACAATGGGCAGTGTTGCCAGAATGGAGCCTCTAATCATTGCTCTGGCACATAACTCAGAGGCATTTGGTGTGATGCAGACAGACACCTTTGTTACATCCCCTAACCCAGCGTCTGAGAGATGCCCCTGTGGAGAGTCAAGACCCTCGGGTGTCTACTCTTCTCAGTATTGTCACATGGGACAGATGAGTCCCTGACCTTATTCACGTTCCTGGTTTGAAATGCTTGTCCACCCACTTGGTACCATAGCTGGTGTCACTTGTTATTCACAAATCTCTTCAAAATGCAAGGAGATTTGTTTCTTGCATCCTTTCAGTGAAAATTAAACAGATGCGGTTATAATCTTCATAATGAAAACTTGTGTCATTGAACAGGTTTTAAAAATTATTTTGCTTTAATTCATACTTTCGATCCTAAGGGACACATCAGAATTATCCTGAAAAAAATAGTTTATGTCTTAAGAGAGGTTATTGATAACAGTATTCTTTTTATTATGGAAGATTATATGCACACCAACAAAATAACAAAAATTCCTTTTCAAGAATTTCCATCTAGGGGCTGGAGTGGTGGCTCAGCGATTTCAGCGCTTGCCTGGCAAGCGCAGGACCCGGGTTCAAACCCCAGCACCATGTACACAACTAAGTGTTAGAGCAACATAGCCATGTGAAAAACTAAATATATAAAGTTGTTTCTCCCTTTCTCTGTCTCTCTCTCTCTCTCTCACTGCCCCTCTCTCTTTAGGAAAAAAAAAAAGAATTTCCATCTAGGGGCTGGAACAGTAGCTCAGCAATTATGGTACTTGCCTGACATGCATGAGGATAGGGTTCAAACCCCAGCACCACATACACAATGAAGTGTCAGAGCAACTACAGCCACATGAAAAATTAAATTGATTCTTTCTTTCTTTCTCTCTCTGTCACTGTCCCTCTCTTTAAAAAATACAAAAGGAATTTTCATCTAGTAGGATGTAATGGCGTACACTTATAATTCCAGCAACTCAGGAGTCTGAGGCAGGAAGATCACAAGTTCAAAGCCAGCCTCAGCAATTTAGTGAGAACCTATGCAACTTAGCAAGACCCTATCTCAAAATAAAAAATGAAAAGGGCTATAAATGCATCTCAGTGCATCCCTAGCACATCCTCCCTCCCCCTCCCACACCCCACACAAAAAAAGAAAGAATTTCCTTCTGTCCTTGTTGACCTAAAGTGGACTTCAGAACAGACTCCACAAGAATTTGAACAAAAAGTCTGGTTATGAATGTGCATGAAAGGGGAGACCCAGTGCTCCTTCATCTGGGCATGCTCTAGAAAGTGATTTCCCTATGCCATCCATTCTATCGTGCTATCAAAGAACAGCATAGGTATTCCCCACTGGAAGGGTAACAGCCTTAAGTAGGAGCTGAGTTCTGGGGTCCTATTCCTTAAATGAACCAATACATTCTGTATTGGCTTCTGGTCTATGTAGGGCTGAGGTGACCTATGTGGAAAAGGGACACCTGGGGTTTTCCAATACAGATGCCCTTAGCTTATAATGATTCAGCTTAGAATTTGTCAGCTCTATAATGGTGCAAAAACTATACACATTCAGTAGAAACTACCTCAAATTTAGAATTTTGATATTTTCCTAGACCAGTGACATGACACAATTCCGTTGCTTAGTCAACCATGTGGTCTGCAGCGTAGATGACCAATACTGCACTCTGCAGTGCAGTGCATTAAATAAATTACACGAAATTTTCAACAGGAGGCCTGATTTACAGGATTTTGCCTAACTGCATGCTAATATGAGCTTTCTGAGCACAGGTAGATTGGGCTACAAACTATAATGTTCAGTAGCTTAGGTGAATTAAGTTCACCTTTTAATTATGATATTTTCAATTTAGAGTGAACTATGTGGGTATAACCCCATCTTAAGCACCTTTATTTTCATATCAGCACAGAAATATTGATATGTACAGCTGAATATCAGGTGGGTACCCATTGCATTAATGGGTGGTGGCCATCTATGCTCATTTATGTCATTATGGATAAAAAGATAGTTTATACAATAATTAAAACCCAGTTAGGTTATGAGTAATACATAACCTATTTCTGGCCTAAAATATCTGCTTGAAAGATTAAGATTAACACACACACATGTTTTACCAATAACATTAGTTTCTATTTTTGTATTTTATTACTGTAGTGTTTTGAAATTTCTGGAACATGGAACTACTGATACAATAACGTTGTTTCTGAATTTAGATGTAAGTCATACCTAGATGTTTTACAGACATTTGAGAGTCTTTTGGATGTCTCTGATACATCATTGTCTATAATATCTGCTGCAGGGAACATGAGCAGCTCTTTCAAATTTTCGATGTCATTTCTGTTTCTGTATATTAGAATTATAAGAAATAAAAAATATAGCATTTCATATTCATAAATAATATTTTCTAGGCCCTTTCCATGATTATGGGTCATCTCATTTAATCTTCATAATAACTAAATAAGAAAAAAAGCTATAATTTATCACTCAAAATGGGACATTTTCAAGTGTGGAAGGGGGAAGTTAGTAATAATTATGTAACAGCAATTGGTATAAATAGGGACCATCCTTGGCAAATGCTGATGGATGGTCTTTGTATACAAGATAATTATTTTTTATCCTAATACAAGGTAAGGAAACTAGGGCACAGATGTTGCAATGACATGCCACCTCACAACAGAATCAGACCTGTCTCCCTGGTAAGTCTAACCCCACAGACCTTGCTCTTACATGGCTGGAGGAGTGAATTGGCATCAACATGATGCAGCTGGTAGTGGTTAAAAAAGAGTTCATTTAAACCATTTATCCAAAATATTCAGTTGTAAGACTAATTTCAGCTGGGAAAATATAACTTTTTTGCTTGTTCTTAGATTTTATTTCAAAATGAAGCCCTTTGGAAGAATAAAACCTTCTTCAAACACATATGCTATTTTAACTAGATTTGGCATGTATTTAGCCATCTCATTATCTCATTATTTATTTCTTGCTTCTTAGAAAGAGGTCACATGTAGGGGGATCTCTGGATTAAGTATATGCAGATAACACAGCTTTTAAAAGTATTCCATAAATTGGCAAGGGAAATTTTCCATTAAACACTGTTAATAAATTTCATAGGGTCAATTTCAAAATGACTTTTAGTATTTCTTGAAGGGATCACCATGAATATGTTGAGAAGTATACACTGTTCTTCCAGTTCTATAAAGGTGTTCAAGAATAGTGAATTTGATAGATCTGAATTTAACAGTGACCCCTTCGAGGCTGCATTTTAGGACATTTGTGGCTTTCTGTTCATTCTGTTCTACATGTAGCACATAAAGCCTGTTTACTTCCAAGTAGACAAACAACCACACTTCAACAACAACAAAAAATGAACATGAATATGGGTTAATCATGAGCTAACAAAATGATAACCGGCAGGAATGAAGATTAGCAAAAGCAGAGAGGTTGGCATTACCCCGCTGTACAGCATTCAAAATAAGTGACAGGCCTGCCAGAGATCAGCAAAGGGCACACAATCCGGCAATGACTGGGAAAAATAGGTCAGAAGTGGAATTTATGCTGGGGGGAGAAACTTACAAAGATTTAAGCTTGGAATTTAACAGATTAATAAACAAAGAAGCATTGTGAACATAAATTCTTTTCTGGAAAAACATGTTATCAATACTATCTTTTATCTTACTGACACTTGTGTTCCTAGATAAAGCTCCTTCCCTATATGACTCTGCTGCTGAAGGAGAGAGGCTAACAGAAACTGGACCTGATCCTTTATCTGGGCCTGAAGTCCTTCCTCAGTGGTGAGACAAGAAAGACCTTCCCCCACGACACTCAAGTATGGCTGAAGTTTAAGGAGTTATCATTCTAAAGGGCCATTCAATTTGCCTCCCCTAAGGTTTGGAATGAAAATTAGTCATCAGTATTGAGTGTGAACAAAAACCAACATTACCCCCATCCTCCCTTTCCTCCCCTCTTTCTCCCTCTTATTTCATTCTAACAGCCACATGCCACCAGATAATGGTTGAAGCAGCCACTGGGACCTGTTTGTACACATTCCACCATCAACATTTCTTAAAGGGAAAAGTCCCTCTTCACCCCCACCTCACCTCACCTGTCATTGCACTGCTTCCTGAATTTGACATTTTACATTCATTTTTCCTTGTTATGAAAGCATATTTGTTTCTTAGAGTCAAATTCCTGACATTAACGGCACTTCTGAGAAGAACAAAAGCTTCAAGTAATGCAGGCATTGGCCTCAATAAAATAACATGGGTTCTTCACTGAAGGGAATGTGAATTTTCAGGACAGTTTCATGTGCCATCCACTCTTTTTCTTATTGTCCATATATTCTTACTACCCCACCAAATAATAATTTCATAAATCTTTGGCAGGTAAAAAGAAAGAAAAAAGGCAACAGATGACAAAAAAGGGGGGGAAATTCAAAACCCAATGTCTAAATTGCATGATTCATTGTTAATTCAGCCGGGATACCTCATAATTGTTTATAATTACATAAAATATTTCCTTCAGATATATTAATTTAGAGACATTGCTTACCAGAATTAGTTTTTAATTAGTTACCATAGTCTTTCCCCATCCAGGAATAGTTCATAAAAATTAATATTATACACTTATGAGCATTTAAATCTATCAACAGTTATTTTTAGATAATGTAGCTAGTTTTTCCTTTTCTCTAGACCCTTGATCATCTAACAATACTTTGGAGGGAAATATTTTGATCAGAACAGTTTGAAGTAGGAGCCCGCATAAAGATTTCTTTGTAACTAGACAAACCAATAATTCTTCCTAGCTCAAAAGTTTGCTTAAAAAGGCATATAGTACCTTATTTGCATGAAGAGTCTATTAATATTTTATTAAATGTGAATTCTAAAATAGGAGCAAGAATATTCTCTCTTCACAAAGTAGAAAACTCAAAATAGGCTGATAATTTTTTTCTTCTCCCGAAGTTCAATAATACTTACATGGGGACCCAAAGTATGGAGAGTTTTTCTATATTACCTAAGATATTGCTTTAATTCTATTTTTTAAAGAGATAATCAACTTCATTTATTTCTTAATTTGGATTTTGTTTTTCCAACACTTAGATGTGTGAGTGGTGCTAGGGATCAAACCTAGGTCCTCACGCATGCTAGGCAAGTGCTCTACCGCTGAGCTACTTCTCCAGCCCTTTAATTCTACCTTAATATTTTTATGCACCTAAAGGAATCAACCACACCTACAGTATTAGTATACTGAAAAAAAATAGGAATCTGTAACACAAATGGCACATACTCCTAAAAGTCACTGCTTTTGAGGAGGTTTCCAGACGGGAAGCCTTACAAGATAGGAAGGCTTACATGACAGGTATACAGATCCCCTGTAAACTATTGGATTATAATTTCTTTGTCTCAAGAATGTGTGTTTTTAGTAAATATTTCACAAAATACTGAGGCTCAAGCAAGTTTGAGAACCACTGATCTATATCATGTCAGTACAAATGCTTGCCTATAGGGCTTCTATCTGCTGTGACTGATGACCAGACAGGAGATCCCAGAGGCAGAGTTTTAGTTATGTAGATATTTAGATTAATCCACAATGAAAGACTCTGTGAATAATGTACAGCAAACTAGAATGCCATTCTAGAGATTGTTTAAGATTAGAGATTAAGGTTGTAAATCCATAAAACCACAGACTTTTTGAGGAGGAAGTTCCTAATTTTACAGATGAGGAAAACCATTAAATCAAGTGAATCATAGGCATCAGCTATCAGTGTTTACAAATCCCACATGATCAAATGCGGGTGCACAAAATGAAAAGGAAATGGAAAATATGCCCAAGATAAACTGAATCAAGAAGCTTCAGTGGGGGCTGGAGCGGAGTCTCAGTGGTTACAGTGCTTGCCTGGCATGCATGAGGATGCAGGTTAAAATCCCAGCACCACATACACAACGAAGTGTCAGAGCAATGAAAGCCACGTGAAAAACTAAATAAAATTGATTTTCTCTTTCTCTCTCTCTCACTGTCCCTCTCTCTTTAGAAAAAAAGAAGCTTGAGTGCATCATATAGAGTCATTCAAATCTTGGAGCCACTGGGTACATCTTAGAGAGCATCCTATTCACATTTCCCCACTTGAGAATCTGTCATGACCAATCAGATTGAATGCATTTCAGCACAGATTGGTTCCAGTTTTACATAGGGCAAGCATGAACCAAAAGTCACTCTCCATCCCTGTTTCATTGATTTCAGGAATTTTAGTTAAGGGAGGAAGTGCTCCTACCACTAGACCTGCAGAAAGGAACAGAAACATAAGAGGATGAGGTTCGGGCTCCTCAGAGTTGCATCATTTGTCCCCTCATTGCAACATTCAGACTTACAAGACTCAATTTTTCAGGCTTTTTTGGTCCTTTCTGACAATTTTCCACATTTAAAACTTGTTTCAAACTCCCTCTTGAGACAGCGCTTATCATACTTTAAATTTTAGATGCAAATCCCAAAATAAAAAAAAAGTGATTAAAACTCAAGGAAAAAATCTTTATGTGAAATCTGTTAATTTTAACTATACAGATAACATATGATAATAGTGTATTTTACTCATTTGTTTAGACATACAGGTATTTTTCCAGTTAATATTTATAGATCTAGAACAACTTCCTTCAGTGTTAAGAATAAATATTTCTGGGTTTTGGCAAATTTCTCTTAGAGTTTTGGACTGTTTTGGAAAATCACCCAAAACTTTCCCTGGAAAGGACACCTGATCTGCTCTGTCATTTTCAAGTTCACCTCAAGATTTGCTTCAGGTCCCAGGTAGTCTTAGTAAGCTCAATTTTTTTCAGAGACTAAGTCAGGACAGCAACTTGGCCTCTACTTAGCTTTATTCAACAAGAACTGAATTTCATGTGTTGAAAATGAGGAACCAAAGGAAGATTTAACCCTAGTGTAGAACGTCTTTGATTTTTGGGGTGTGTGTGTGTGTGTGTGTGTGTGTGTGTGTGTGGTTGGTTAATAACTCTTTGGGGCACACATTTGCAAGCTTAGCACCCTACTATTCCACAGCTTCTGTACAGCCTTCGATGAGCTTCTCTTGGGGTGATGGGGTGGTAGCTCCTCTCCTAGAGCAGGCATGAGGCCTTATTTGGTGATGACAGTTCAGTCTCCAGCGTGGTGGCTGGCAAGAAAATGTTTCCAAACTGAACTGAAACTTAGAAATCTATAACACCTCTCACATCTGTTTTGGTTTAGGAGGTCCTTTGTAAGTCTGCCAGGCACAAGTTGTTTTTAAATAATTGAGTTTCAAGAATGTCTTATCTCTTGGACTATAAAGTCATTTAGATTTTGTAAACAATTTTTTAATTATTAAGTGTAAAATATAAACGGCTATTTATACAGCACCCTTTTAGCTTATATTTAAATAAATTTTAATTCCTCCAAAACAATCCTTGTGATTAGCAAGTGTATATAGATTAGTGGTTTTAATCCCACTTACTATTTAACAACATTTCTATGTCCTAGGATAAATTAATTTTTTTCTACTGAATAAATTATGATTACCATCATGCACATTTATAATTACAAATTTTTTTGAAAGATTATGAATCTTCCCCAGAAGATCAACTGCTTTCTGACCTCTTCATTAAGATTTTAAGAAAATATAACACTGTTCTTGTTTCCCCAAGATAAATCAGCATCTCTATTACAGCTACTTTTCAGAGAAGGGTACCATTATATTTCTGCTAATAAGGCTCTGGATACATAATAGGTCTAATTGTGATCCCGAAATACTGAGCGAATATAGGAGAGAAAGCTGACCGCATGGTCAAATCTGCAGCCAGAGCTCTGCCCAATAATGAGAGACAAACATTATTCTATTTCAATTCAATAGTATCAAAATAATCTGTCAGAGAGCAAGATGTAAATTTAATTGGCAGAAACCCTAAGCAGAGGTTTGATATTCAAAACTGCAGAGGTCAAGGGTCCACGGCCATTACTCTTCCAACCCTGGCAGAAACAACTGAAAAGGGCATTCAATCAAAGGAGGGACCATGAAGACCAGGCCACCCACCCAAACCTGTGTTTGCTTATTTGGTTCTTTCAATAAGATACCATGAAGACAGGTGTTGGGGGCGGGGTTGGAAAATTCTATTTGGTGAGACCTACAGCTTGGTGTGAAAGTACCTTTGAAGTGTACTTTCTACATTATTTATTTAATTGATGTTGGCTTTAGTGACAATAATGTTGACATAGGTTTAGTGTGACTTTAAATCAAAGGTATACCAATTGAAATAATATGGATATTACCTTAATTAACAGAGTACTTTATTAAGTTGACCAAATATGAGAAAATAAAAGTATAACAATAAGAATATTCATTTGCCATTTTGTTTCCTGACAACACCAATAAAGGAAAGATTCTGAGTATAGAGCACATAAAAATTATTCTTTTCTCCTATGTGTAGCTATAGATTTGATTTTTAAATATATTAATCCATCCATTACCCCTGAACCATTAGAATGCCTAAAAAAAAGCAGAAACATGGAGATAGAAAATACCTTATGTATATTAAGTTCTGAACGTTTATATACAGTAAAATACAATCCAATCATTTGTAATAATGAAAGTTTGTGAGAAAAAATTATCACTTAAGGGTATGATGTCAGATATTTACTTGTAAGATTTTCAACATTCTGGTATTTGCTTTGAATATTTAATAAAATATTCAAATTTTGGAAGTTACTTCATTTATGTGTATTCATATTTCATACAAAGTACTTGTGGCAATGTATCAAATAAGACATGTAACAAGCCAGATTTAAAACAAAATCTAGCTCTGTTCATACATATTAAATAGCTATGAATTTAAATAGTGAAAATCTTCAGAAAGCTGATCTCAAAAGGTACAGCATATAACTATTATTGGCATAGCAACATTCATGCTTTAAAAGAATATTTTTCAGTATGTATTATTTTTCACCCACTGTCCTAGACCCTGAGAATACAATGTAGGCTTAAATAATGCACATATTTCCTCATGGTGTTTGTGTTCAACGTTGAATACTAGGGTATTTATGTTGTTGATAAAGTAATTCACAACTATCCAGTGATTAGGGAAAATATATGAAGAAATTTAGCATGCATTGCAGGAGGGAAAATTTTAAGAAACAAAAACCTTCAACATCTTAGAAAGAACCTCCAAAATACTTCAGTAACTCAAAAAAAAAAAAGGTTATATAACTCTAGTTTCTATTTCTCTACTGAGATACAAAATTTTTCATTCCCAAATGCCTACTAAGCATCTCTATTTGCCTTACCTGTCTTTCTTTTTTTTCTTTCTTTCTTTTTTTTTTTTTGGAAAGCAGGACAGTGAGAGAGAAAAAGAAAAAATAAATTTTATTGAGTTTTTCATGTGGCCTTCATTGCTCTGAAACTGTTGTGTACGTGGTGCTGGGATTCGACGCACATGCCAGATAAGGCTGTAACCACTGAGCCACCACTCCAGCCCCTCTACCTACTTTTTCTAAAGTGTAACTCCAACTCAGTGTCTATTGAGCAGATAGGTTGATCCAACTCTTTGTCTGGTCTCCCTTCTCCTAAGGCAGATGCCATGATTCTTCCAGATGCTTCCAGTGTTTTCCACATCCCTTCCATTGGATTTGTTCATACCCTGCATGGCGTATAAAATGGTTCTGTCCATCATCTGACTATTGAAATAATCTCTTAATTTTTTTCAAGCCTATCTTAATCATCTGTGGAATTTATATACACTCTGGGACAATATTAATCTTCCTAACATAAAGCTTCTTTAAATCCCCCTGTTATTAATTAGCTTGTGATCTTAAACAGTTCACTTAAACTCTCTGAATAATAAATGTGTGAAATGGTATTACATTGAAAGTACCCTGATCCTGGGGCTGGAGCAGAGGCTTAGCAGTTATGACGCTTGCCTTGCACGCACAAGGACAAGGGTTCGAACCACAGCATCAAGTTGGAAACCGAAAGCCAAATGAAAAACTAAATAAAATTTATATTAATTCTCTCTCACTGTCCCTCTCTCTTAAAAAAAAAATCCTGATCCTTTAAAATTCAGTGGTTCTGTGTCAGATATACACAAAAAAAATTTTTTTAAGTCTCTTTTGGTATATATATTAAATAAATACTTAAGACTCCATAACACTTAACTAATCTCTAGCCAACTCCAAAGGTATCTTCCACTATGGCCTATTGACCAATTTACTATACCATAAATATAGTTTAATCCTTCTTCATCCATGTTTCTGCTTTTTGTATCCCTTTTATCTGGAAATTTTTCTCCCAGTTCATCTTTCCATCTTCAAAGATGCATATCCATCATCAGCATGCAAGAGAAGCATTCCTAATCTCTCCTTTTCCAGTATCCATAAGACTTAATTCATACCTCTTTACTGTACTTGATCTCCAAGGAGATAATTCCTTACATTATAGTTACCAAGTATAAACATATTCCGAGGACACATTATATTTAAAAACAAATTCCCTGTTGTGGCCAATTTGAGGTTTTGCATATTGAATAAGCATCACTTTACCAATATTTCTGTAACAATTGGGATGAAATACCTTTCATTATTACAGAAGATTAAAGTTCCCAGAATGCTTTCATTTATGCTTCCTCAATTAATTTGCACAAGTCTCTGTGATGCAGATTAAAGATTGAATTTGCATATCGGAAAATTGATTCCCAGGGAAGTTATTTGTCATTATATAACTACATTCAGCATTTAGGCCTGAGACTAAAAGGAAAATGGTCTTTGGAAGAGACCAATATCTTTTGCATAACATTAGGGTCAAAGTCCAAATTAAATTTATTTGCACAATGAAAAACCATAGATTAAGAAGTTCCCGAGTTTAATTGAAGATCTAGAATCAAACCATTTGACACAATTATTTTTACTTCTACATGTTTTTCACAGTAGTAATGTCACCTGGTTCAAGCAAGCATGGTTCATCAGTGAATTCCATGAAGAAGGCTGTGCATAATTATGACCAATGCCCCAGAAAGGTGCCAGGGCAACTGGAGAAGGTGTTTGTTTTGACTGAAAGCTGCCTGGGCATTCCGGAGAAGCAAATATTAACTTGGTGTTCAGGAAAGTCCTTCCTAGTGATTCTTTTAACTCAGTGGTAATTAAAAAAATTCATTCAACACACAAGGCATTTAAAATACATGGAACATTCCTTTGCATTTACAGACACTGCTGTTTTGCCTTAAGATTTGTCTGGTGGAAAATTTAAACAAGAATGTAAATTTCCCACAAAAATAAGTTCTTGAGCCTATACAGCTTAAGAGCTGACATATTTGCTGACTATATATTTAGAAAAAAAACAGAGAGCAGTATGAGGCTGAGCTTGTAGGAAACAGCGGAGCTTGTGAACCAGGACAGTTGAGCAGGTTTTAGATAAGCAGAAAAAAGAGGAAATAATTCCAGGGAAAGGATCAACTTGGAATGCCCATAGGGTGAATCTTTATTTGGAAAGCATTTGTTTTGTAATATATGAAGCATGCAACAAAACCACTAGTTTAACATGCAATTACTGGAGTCATCATATTTTCTGATTCATGATTATTGAAAAATACTTTAAAATACTTCTTTTCAAACAAACAAAACACTTATGTTGGAATACACATAACAACAAATTTCTTGATACCACTGGGGCTCACATACTAGACAAAGTGCCAGTATTTTAAAATATTCCAGTGTAGAAATCACTAGTGAATAATGAGGTTATGAAGCTAACCCTGCTCTCCAGTTATTCTACAGTGTTGAGTCCCTGACCTCTCCATGTTTGCCTGCCTTATTGTCTCCAGGGCTCTATGAAATTTTATTAATTGCTAGTATAGGCAGCAGGTTTGTCATGCTACATGCCAGGAGGAAAACAAGATGCAGAGTACCATTATAATTTTGAGAAAAAAAACTTCTTTATCTATACATGCACCTGCACACATGTGCATACCCCTCCCCACATACACACAAGTTAACCTTCTCTCTGTGGAAAAAGTCACAAAAGGGAAGCATTCCGTACCTTTTGCTATAGTTTAGATATGAGGTGTCCCTCAAAGCTCATGTGTGAGACAATGCAAGAAGGTTCAGTGGCAAAATGATTAGGTTATGAGAGTTGTAACCTAGTCAGACAAAAATGGTTTAACTGGGTGGTGACTGGGTATGGCTGGAGGAGGTGGGTCCCTGGGGGCATGCCTTTGGGGTTTATATTTTGTCCCTGGTGAATGGGGTCTACTCTGCTTCCTGATTGCCTCCTGCATGGCTTTCCTCTCCAGTCCTTTCCACCATAATGTTCTACCTCATCTCAAGCCCAGAGCAACAGAATCAGCTGTCTAGGAACAGAGACCTCTGAAACAGCGCCAAAGAAACCCTTCCTCCTCCACACTGTTCTTGTCAGGTCTTGTGATCATGACAGCAAAAAAAGCTGACTAAAATACCTTTAGAGATCAAATACTGTAATGGAAGTAAATCAAGCAAGTCAAGAAATAATACAATTGATAATAAACAGAACCTGAATTTTGGTTTTAGTGTCCAGAAAATGGTAGGGAATGATGAGGACTGTAGAAGCTAGGAAGTACACTCCCTGTAGGGGCGACCATCTCATATTCACTACAGTGTCTGTACTACCATAATTCCCAAAAATTTAAAGAGAAGTAGACAATTTATTTTCCATTATGAGATCTTATAATTTAAAAATATTGACAACAATCTCATTGTCTTTAATACCATGTAAGTCAACCTGCATGTCTCTGTGTCTGCCAGACTTCTGGCAGTAATCTGTGACTTCTGGAGTAGAGAGTGGTAGACTCCTCCCTCCCAGTCAAGAACAAGGGATGGTAGAACAGAGGTAGCACAAAAAGCAGAAAATATTTCTTCCCTCCCTAGTACTCACCCTTATCTTTTAAAGTAGAGCTATTTAATCCATAAGCTCATTAATCATATGTTTGAAACCAGTTGACAAATAATTTCCAGTATCAGAAAGAAAAGGCTATTGGTAAAATTTAATTAAAATGTGTTACTTATGGTAGGAGGAGAGGAAGTGATCAAAGTCTGGAGACATCTAAGTAGCAGATTGTAAGAATACAGAGCTGATGATTCCGTGGTTATAGAGCCTGCTATTGTGGATGTACCAGGTATCACAACAATCAACAATCTTTTGCAAAAAACTGATCTGTAAATTAGGGCTTGCCCATATTATATGAATAACAAGCTTTTCTTGTCAAAGCAAAAGAAGCTTTATTGTAACAATAAAATGTAGATTTAAAAATAGTTACATTAGAAAACATTATTTATTACCATTTTTTAAAATCTCAATTAAATGTATATTCTTAAGAGCCTAATACACCTTGCGTATTTTAATGTGAAAATTATGAGTATCTACAATTTTAATTATAATGAGGATAGTGGCACTTTTTCTAAAGTGTATTTTAATATAAAAGTCCTGGTGTTCCAAGCACTGTAATTTTTAGTCACTTGGATGAATGAGCTAGACTATCTCCCTCCACCTCTTCCACACACGCCAATTTGGCAGTGCTGCAAGAAATCACATATGAATTTAATGTTCATACTTAACCATAATTAGCTAGCAAAATGTTAATGAAAGTGTATTTGTTAACAGCAAAGAAAATCAGCATCTCATTACACAACAAGCAGGGATTGCTGGATGTATAAACCTAATTGTTCATAGATCAGTTCTTAAATGTTAAAAACACAAATTGTTGGTGTTCCTTTTAAGACTTATGACCTATAAAAACTCACACAGAAGAAGTACAAATGCGCAGCGGGTCATATTTTTCTCAGAGCCTCACTTCCATTTCCTATGTTCTTCAGGGACAGTTCAGACTCCACACGAGAGCCCTTCAGAATTAAAGGGTAAGGCTTCATGTTTATGGATGTTCTCCATGCCAAGCTCTGTGGCAGCAGCAAAATGAATCAGAAGAACCATGAGCACCTCCAGTATGTTTTTGATTAATATGTTTTCCTCCTGTTGGTATTTAGAATCAGGAAATTTTATTACTAGATGTGATCTTTTCTTTCGCAAACACTTCTCCTTTTCCTGAGAGCATCTGTCCCATTTCTGGGATTCAGAACTCAGGTTTCTCCTTAATCCTTTACTCCATTTTTCCTCAAACTAAAAAGAGCCTGGTGCGCTGTGACTGCTAACCTTGGAACACCTTGTGTTTAGCTCCAACTTCAGGTACTTCTCCCTGGTCACTCTCGCAGATATGAATTTTCTTCTTACTAACTCTTTCATTCCTTGTTAATAGTGTTAAATTTATAGAACAGAAGAATAAAGTCCTTGCACTCCAAAATGTCCAGTCCTCTCTCTTAAGGAGCAGAAGTCCAGTCGTTAGCCTGCAGGGCTGAATGTCCTCCCTGCTGTCTGATCTTCTTTCCCGTCTTCAGTTTCCACTGTGCTCTTCTTTCTGTGCATTCTTGGTTACTATGCAAGCAGGCTCACTCAGTGCCTTCTCTCCTCTGTGTGGAATTACCTTGCAGAGTGACATGAATCACCTGAGTGACATGAAAACACCTTCTAATGTGTGCAGTCTGACTCAAAAGCTTCTCTCTGCATGCTTTGTCTAATGCCACAAACCAAAATTATTATTTTCTCCTCCATGATACCATAACACCATGATGACGACTTCGTTAGAGCACTCTACGGAGTTGGTGTTATGCCAAACTGTATTCGTAGTTTCTCTGTTGGATTATGAATTGTTTGAAAGCAAGGACTATACAGACTCATGCAAGACATCTATTTGTTAAATAGATTTTCTCCTCTTAGTTGAATTAAAGTAGGATGTTTCTTTTGTATTTTTATTTTTTTGATAAAGAAATCAAAATTCAGATAAACTAAATGAGTTGATCAGGTTCTCATCACTATTTAGTTGCAAAGCTAATTGTTCTCCTTGATGTTGAAACTTCTGTGCTACCACCACATCAAAATGATAACCACTAATATAGATATAGACATACTGTTATCAGGCAGTTCTTTATTTTTATTTTTTTTTGTACTAAGGTTTGAACCCAGGGATGCTTTACCATTGAGCTATATATATAACCCCAATCCTTTTTTTTTTCACTTTTTCTTTTACTTATTTTCTTTATTTTATTTTATTTTTGAGACAGATTCTCTCTCAGGTGCTGAGAGCAAATTCCTGAGTTTGGCTTTGAACTTGATCATGATAGATCCTACTGCCTCAGCCTCCCGATTAGCTGGGATTACAGGCAGGTGCTACCATGTCCAGCAGTTCTAAATATTTTATCATGTTACTTAGTTCTCACAACTCCATAACATCCCTATATTACCAATTCATAAACTGAAGCATGTAGACATTCAGTTGATTACCCTAAATCATACAGTTAATATAACATGGTGACAAAATTAAGCATCAGAGTTTGGCACCAGAGCACAAATTCTTCACATTCAGTCATGGATTTGTATTTTTAAAAAGTGCAGCAGAAAGAGGCACTTTGAAAAATGTCTAATGGTAGAGTTTAGATATTTGTTCCCCTGGGAAGGATGGAGAAAGACCTCCTCCGTAGCCCATCAAATCTCTGCATGGATACAACACCTCCTTGCTTTAGTTTAAGAGCCTGTCTCGGCAGAATATTGTATTTTTGTCTTAGTGAATTCAGACTTTAATATTGGCTCTCTGAACATGATTTGGCTTCCTTTAATTTATGTTCCTCTATAAAAGTCAACATGAGTTTCTGGCTATAAATTTGTCATGCTTAACTAATGAGCTAAATTGTGTTTTCTGTCAGCGTTCCATTTAAATCGATGTGACCTCATTCATTAGCACATACGTATTTATAGTTGTGAGAACTACACAAAGGTTTCAAAGATTTCTGCCTCCCCAGAAAGCTAAGAGAGAAGTGTATTGAAAAGCTGGTAAAGAAAGGTGGGAAAAAGAAGGAAAGTTGAAATAGCATGACTTCACTTCAGCTAACTTTCACTGTAAAATAATATTTCTTACACACCACTTTAACCCTGTTACTTCCCTATTTAGACACTTTAACTTTTCTGCACTGACCGCACAGTTCCACATTCACCACCTTGTATGCAGAGCCCCACAGATCCAGTGCAAACCTCTCCTTCCAAATTTAACTCCATTCAGACCGGAAGCTCGTGTCTTGATTCACTCCTACCTGTGCCCACTGAGTGCCTCTTAGCTTTAGTCACTGATAAGCGCTAAAAGTGCTCACTTGGTGTGATACCACAGAATCTGTACTCTCATAATTGAGTGAAGAAAATGACTAATTTTAGTGTTTGATATATATCTATAAAACAATAGTTCTCAAAAATTTTAGTCTCCAAGCCCCTTTGTACCCTTCCTTAAAAATACTAAGTACCGGGTTGGAGCAGTGACTCAGTGGTTACGGTGCTTGCCCAGCATGCGCAGGTGCACAGGTTCAAATCCCAGCACCCCCAGCACACATGTACACAGCTAAGTGTTGGAGCAATGAAAGCCATGTGAAAAACTCAATAAAAATTGATTCTCTCTCTCTCTCACTGTCCTTCTTAAAAAAAAAAAAAAAATTAAGTACCACAAGTTTGTTTTTTTGGATCTATGTTTTTTTTAACTTCTACCACAATAGAAATTAAAATTGAGAAAAACTTCAAAAATTCATAGATTTATTTTAAATAACCATAAAATGTTATTATTTATAACAAAAATAATATTTTATGAAAACTGAATTTTTAAAAATGAGAAGAGTGACAGTGTTTCACATTTTTCATAAATCTCCTTAATGTCTGGCTTAATAGAAGACAGTGAAATTCTTATACTGCTTCTGCATTCAGTCTGTCTCAAAGCCACCTGTCAAATAAGCTTCTGGAAATCTCCCCTGCATATGAATGAGATGAGAGAGTGAGAGAGGAAGAGAGAGAGAGAGAAAAGCCACATCTCACTTTTGCCATGAAACTAATTTTAAATTCATGGTTACACTGAAAGCATCTTGGTGACCTTCAAGAGTCTCCAAATTACACTTTGAGAAGCATAGGTAGAAGAGAAGAAAACAAAGAACAGGCGGTAGGGGTTAGTTTACGTAGGATGAGAGTTGAGGAGGTACCTACTTTAAAAAGTGAGGTTTGAAGAATGAGAAGGACCCAACTCTAGGAAACAAGAAGTTTAAAGGACCCAAAGTAGGGAAGAACTTGAGAAATTTGAGAACCTAAAGAAGACATTGGGGTGAAAATGTGGTGGAAAGGGCAAAGGGCAGTATGAACTGTGGCCACATGCGCGGGACAGAGGTCACACATTAGTGGCCTGTGGTTTGATATGGACATCTGTCTTACATATTTCCTTGGGGTTTTTGCTGGGTTTGCACAGTACCGCTTTATTGCTATTTTGATGATGATGATGACTGAGTCAGTCTTTTAAATGGAGACTTTGCAAAAATATGTGGAGTCTCTTAGATTCTCTTATACAGATTAGAACATCCGGCAATACTAGGCCCACTTCTTTGTTGAGCAACTAGACAAACACCTATTGCACGAGAGGAAGCTGTGGTCTCCGCTACTCTCTTTGCCTCTTCAGAGATGAAGCCCTCTCCTTTGCCATTCAGCCTGGCCAAATCTCTCATTAAAGTGACTTTCCTCGTACCACAGAAGGCTGTGTGTCTGAGACCCTTAAGGAAGGGGTGTTTGTAGCATTGGCTATTGATTCTAAAATGAAATCCCTGAATTATGATTGCAAGGGAGCAACATATTCTCATTTATGTCTTTAAAAGTCTTCTAATTGTTCTGTGGAAAACAGATTGTCCAGGGAAGAGTAGGAGTTCCTGTGGGCACGCCCACCACTCCACCAGCCCCTCCTGCACTCTCACCCATCATGAGCTTTCATCCCTTTCCCATGCTGAATGCTCTTGCTTCTGCTCACCCTTGCCTTCCCCTTTTTCTCCCTCAAGATCTAAAAGTCCCTTCCTTAGGAGAACGTTGTGAACTATCTCCAAACCACATTGCTTCCTACTTTAAGCATTGACTGCTCACCTTACGAACACTGAGACTTTATAATCAGTGGTTTTAGAGCTTTCCACATTTAGAGCAATCTCATCAAAGAGGAAATCCCTTCAGAGTGTGATATCTCTATCGCTCTTATCTGCCAGAACGGACCATTCTCAACAACTCCTGCAAAGAGAACAACCACAGCAATCAGCAGTGGACTCTACAGCATTCGCTTCCTTGAGATGCCTTTCTAGGCATCATTACCCCACTTCCTAGGCTATCATTACCCTATATTTATTTGTTCATTGGACAGGACCGGCAGATACATTATCGGAATTACATCCATATCATAAACGATTTCTTTTACAGCGGTCACTACCTTGTTCTATGTGTTGTATAAAAGATCATGGCAAGCTAACTTCTCTCTTCGTTTCACAGCTGCAAAGTGGTATTATTATAAATAACACCTCCCTCAAGAGCTGTCATAAAGATTAAATGAGATAATACAAAATGTTCAGTTCTCGTTAACTGCAAGACATGTGATAAATGCTAGCTGTCATCAATAGTATTATTAGAGGATGTTTGTCCCTCCCTCATACAAAGGAAAGTGTCTCCATTATTCAAAATTTTTAAAAAATTGTAACATATTCACAAAGTCCTTACCAGTAAAGGGCATATGAACATCCTTTGCTATACTTTTTTAGTAAAAAAAAAAAAAGTTTTCATAATCCTCAGAATATATATTGTTTAAAGAGATCATTTCTGGGGAGAAATTTATGATTAATCAATTCATACATTTATTTCTTTAGTGATCTATTTTTTAGTAACTTTAGAATTTTAGACTACTTTCCATTATCTGGCTTCAGTATCAAGCTCCTTAATCTTTATTGGTGCTATCATGCTACAGAAGTCAGTTGAGGATTTAAAAGAACTATATAAGGCAATGTAGGGGAAGTAGAAAGATTAGGAGTAAAAACAAACACTGGAGACATTGGCTTGGTTTGGGTCCTGACTCTACTACTTGTTTTGGGCAATAACCTCTACATAACCTCTAATGTGTCTTACATCTCTGTGCCTCATTTATTAAATCTGTATATTGGAGCTAATAAGAATATATAATTTTATAGGGTTATTTAAATATTAAATAAGTTTTAGTGATACCTTACAATTTGTGCTTCAAATATATGAGAACATTACTCAATTACTAGCAAACAATTAAAATATAATTGAGAGGCTAGAGAAGCGGCGCAGTGGTACAGCTATTACCTGGCAAGCATGAGGACCTGGGTTCAATCCCTAGCACTGCATACGCAACGAAGTGGAGGAAACACAAAAGCTAGATGAAAAAATAAAAACTTGACTCTCTCTTTCTCTCTCTCTTTAAAAAAACAAAGTAGATATTACTTTTTCATCACTAAGAATTTTTTTAGCTTCCTCTGCAATATAAAATAAACCCTTTGATGATATTGAAATTAGGCCAAATTCCAAAAAGTTTTTCAACTTCTTTTGACTATTTGATTTGTAACTTGTAAAATCCTTATTCTTAAAACACTGTGAAAACAGTTGCCAAAAAAATAAAAATGCTACTGTTCTTACAACCTCTAATTTCTTTGCTGTTAACGTCATGACATTGCTTCTAGAAGTTCCCCAGGAATTGCTTTTAGTGTCAGGCCAACTGGTCTCAAGAGATTGTAATAATTACATCCCTGTGGTGTTGACATTCGGCTTTGTCCCATGAGCTGCTGAGGACAGGCAGGGTGCCATCTGTCAGGTTAGATGGCCACAACCTAGCTATAAGTGGTGTAGATTACTTTCCTGACATTCTACAGATTGCTTCTGAGCCAGCCTTGTGAAGTTTAAATCAATTAGAGTTGTCTTTAAAACAGATCATAGCAAGATTTTCAACCCATAATGATAATATATAGTTACAAAATGTAAAGCACAATATCACAGGACACATGCATAAGTCACTCCTAATTACACTACAAACTTTCTCTACAAGTGTCCTAATTTCTTGTGTATGACAAGACATGCATTTGCTAGTTGTACCTCTGAATTCTTCAAGTTTAGAATGCTTTGCTAAGCTCTGTGTAACCTAAAGATCTCTCATTTTGGCAGAAACATTCCTTTTATGTACTGAGAAGCTATCTTTTTAATCCTCGCAAAGATTAATGTTTAATGCCATATACTCCCTCATCTAATCCTGTCTCAGATGCTTTCATGCTATCTGCTTGTAATGGACAGTGATATTTCACAAAGTATTTTAAGTACATCTCTTTTCAAATATATGTATTAGCTGACAGATGGAACAAGTCATTCACCCTGTGTTTTTCTCATTTCTTAAAATTAAAGCCCACATTTACATGGATTTAATGATTGTATAAATTTTTTTTCATCCAGTACTTCATTCTACATTAATATTAAAATTGTAACAGAACTTTGTAGGTTTAAACTTTTTTCCAAAATTCACTATTTAAAAAAAAACTTTTTTTTAAGAGAGGACAGTGAGAGAGAGAGAGAGAGAAAGAGAGAGACAGAATCAATTTTTATTGAGTTTTTCACATGGCTTTCGTTGCTCTGATACTTAGTAGTGTACATGGGTGCTGGGGTTTGAACCCATGCACTGGCACATGCTGGGCAAGCGCTGTAACTGCCAAGCCACCCTTACTGCCCACCCACCCCCCCGCCTTTTTTTAAAGAGATGAGGAGAGAGAGAGAGGGAATCAACTTTATTTGTTTTTCCATCTGGCTTTTGTTTCTCTGACATTTAGTTGTGTACATAGTGCTAGGATTTGAACCCAGGTCCTTTGCATGCCAGCACCTAAAATTCACTTTTGAAATATAAGTGATAATTTATGAAGAGTGATGTTGGATGTAGTGTAGTTGGAGGCAACATAGCTGAAAAAAGGAAAATTCCTCCAGAGATCCTATGTCATGAATTCTCACCCAAGGTGAAATTATTTCTTTAAACCTAAATCACACCTTCAGTTAGCATTTTGTAATGACAAGTTTAAGATTTATCGTTTTCATTTAAATTTAACTTTTTATGACTTGTCCCTTCCATTAACATGAAATTTATTTTCATAATGGAATAATTTTTTTTTGTTTCAAGTTCTTTAGAATAAAAATAAATACAATTTCACAAAAATTGACATTGGGACAGTGAGGTAATTTATGAAGTTTTATGTTATAAAGCATAAAGGACAAAACAACTGATAGTTTGGGAGGTGTGAAAGAGCAATCAAGAATGGCAGCAAAATACCTAGCTTGGACATTGGAATACACAGAGCTGCCACTCACTGGGCATGGAATAAAGACGAAAAAGGAGTTTGTGGAAAGGAGTGGGTGGCATTCAGAGTTACCTGTCTTAAGTCTGAGGGTCTGTCTGGCCTTGGATGTTCACATAGATATTGAGTGCACCATTGTATATAAGAACATTGGGTTCAGGAGACACTTGGGCTGAAGTACATGTGGGAAGGATAAAAGCATAAAAAAAGCAATGGAAGCCTTGATAGGGAATGGAATTTCCCAGAATGTGGGGTATGACCATAATGAGATGTTGTTATATAAGCAAAAGTTGCAAAGGGACAAATTTGAAAAGATTAGAAAGTCACTCAGAGAGATTGTAAATGATATAGAAGAATATTGTCATTAAAGCTAATAAAAATATTTTCAAGGAGAGTGGTCCATAGGGACCAATATTACAAAGGGATCAAATCATATAAAGCACAGTAGTTAGGGGGCAGGGCAGTGACCTCTCAGTGATATAATAGGGATGGACAGCAATTGCAGAGGAGTAAAAGCCAACAAGTAGGAGAGGAGAGGACTGGCTAACAGCAACTGTGGAAATGTATCCAGACCTTGAGCCCAGACAGGAAAAGACAGTTAGCACTGGACCTAGGGAGGGATATATATATATATATATATATATATATATATATATATATAAAACAATGGAAGACATTTGTACATACAATAAAGGAAATGGTCACTGAGCAGGACTTCTTGGAGATACAGGTGTGAAGGACAATAAATGATGGAATGAGATCCCATAAGAGACAAAAGATGTAAGATTCCAGGGAGGAAGACATTTGTACCTACAATAAAGGAAATGGTCACTGAGCAGGACTTCTTGGAGATACAGGTGTGAAGGACAATAAATGATGGAATGAGATCCCATCAGAGACAAAAGATGTAAGATTCCAGGGCATGAGGAATCAAATAGCCTCAGGAAAAGGACACATGACTATTTTAATCAGTAAGATTTCAGACAGCTGTGTCCTCTCAGAATGCTACAGAAGGATGACACACTGAAGGTGCACAGATTTCAAACACATGCAACACTTTGTGAACCCTCTTTCACAATAATTCAGGCCAGGCACCGAATTATTCATGGAAGCAGATACTTATTTCCTTGGTTTAAGCCGAGGAGCTCACATGTGCATGCATGTGTGTCTACATATATTTGGAGTTAAAATCAGTGTAAAACACCAAAGTGGAGTAAGAATAACAGAAGATAAACCACAAAGAGTTTGGGTGGTATTTAGTTTAAATAAATACATAGCCAAACCTAATTATAGGTGACATTGAGCCAAAAAGCTTATAAGGCTTCTCCATAAATTCTACAGAATTTCCAAGTCTCTGCTATGCACTGGGCCCATCACAGTGCGAACTGCACCACCTGCACCCTGTCTCAGACCCAATATGTCTTTGACTTTTGCCACCAATACTATCTGCCTTTCTCTGCTGCCTTTGTTACTGTGCAAGGAATTCCCCTTCATGCCCTGGGCCTTTGTTCTGACTTTTTATTTGGATGCCTGCAGGTATACTTTTAGCTGTCTCTCATCTTCTTCGTCTTTGCTCAAACCTCATGGTCTCATGGAAACCCAACTTGACTTGATCACCATTTTAATACTGGAGCTACGCCACAGTATTTTTTTTGGACAGTATTTATTATTGCTTAAGGGTTTTATATCTGTCTCCTTCAATAAGAATATAAGGTCTACTGGGATAGGAATATTTGTTCTGTTCAATGATATACTTCAAATCCCTATAAATGTATCTTCCACATGGACAATGCTAAATAATAAGCATTTGTTAAATGAATAGATCAATTTTAATGATACTACATTGATGCTGCTTAAAAATCAAAGTGAAATACATGTTGTACAATTTATAGAAAGTTTTCAAAAGACCTGTGCCCTTCAGTGTATTTGGGGTGAATATGCAATTAATATTTTACCTTTACCTCTATTTATAAACAATCACACTGCATAAAATACCTTATGACATCTCTTTGGGAAATCTTTTGCATTTTAAATATTCAGTTGTAAATATCATAATCTTCCTATAAGATTATAATTATTGACAATCAACTGAAGTTGATTTGGTTGCTAGGATATACAATGGTGTCTCTAATAAAGAACAATCTACCAAAAAAAAAGAAAAAGAAAAAAACAAAAAAGAAAGAAACATGCCTGAGCATTATTTTTGTCACCAGGGGAAAAAAATACACAACACACGCACACAAACACAAACACACACATACTCAAGTTTTTAATCATTTTACCCAAGAAGTCAACAAGAACAAGATTATTCTTCACAAGCAATCTAAATATTCCTCTGTGTCTATGTTTTCTTAGTTAGTTTTGCATCATTAAAACATATTCAAAAGCCACATGGAAGAGATGAGAAAATTTTGAAATGTGTTTTATGTTGAAGTAATTTTTGCTTCCACCACTAAAAGAGCAGCACCAGCTTTCAAGAAAACAGAATTGATACTTCCTCTGAGTGCACTTTGAGTTTTATACAATTTTTACAAGAAATAATGGATAAATTTTGGCATCACTAGAGTGATTTTGCATGTGTAATTGGTTAAGAAACCGAATGCTACAATTGCTACATTCTCCCTGAGCTTATCTTTCACAGTGTGGAAAAAAAATCAAACTTCTCCTACATGTGATGTTTATCTTAGTAATCATGGGAACAATTAACTGCATTTACAATTGGCTTCATAGCAACAGCAGCCAGAAGTTGAAATAAGGTTAGAGAATTAGATTCATGTTCTTCCTTGTGGAGAGAACCAACTGAAAGAGCTAAAAACCTCTAATCAGCCAGTGCATTAAAATTAAGACAGCATAAAGGGAAGATTTCAAGCCATGTAAAATTTGACATGACAGAGAAAGCTTGCTGAGACAGAGAAAGGCTGAAGATGTCTATTCAAATATGGATTTATATATAGACACAAATATCACTTATTGGGGGAAAAATCAAGATGTTAACTACTCATAGATTTTGTTGATCTAACATAGTAATAAATATCCTGGAATTGATCACATCTAAATAAGATATACACATTCCAGAAAGGAAAAATGTTGAAGCATACAGAAACATTTAGGCACAAAAGAAGTAGCTAGGTCCTTTTAAATTTCATGCATGCAATACAAAATTTACTGCAATCATATGTAAAAGACCACAATCAAACTGCACTTTACTCATTATAATCGTTAGTACAGATGATTACATCTAGTTCC